>JAIQCU010002595.1:0-10877 GCA_022114935.1 Leptestheria dahalacensis
GTCAAAGTCTGGAGCGGTGGTAAGACCGCACGACGACGATTGCGCCCCAGCGGCTGTCGCTGTACAACTTCCGCCAGCTTATATTGCCTGGCACACGTTCAACATGTTTACAAGTTGCAAGTCGCAGTTGTTGTTTACTCTGTAGAATCAGACTCGGTATCAGTCAATTGAAATCAAGGTAAGATATAACTTGAAATTAACTGTAAAGAGATTGTAATCCAAATAAACGCATTTGCCTATTTACTTATAAACCATTACTGCGTGTAGTTACTCTTTTATTGAACGTACAAAACGTATGGCACATTCACTATATTCACTATTTACCATTTTCTTCTCATGTTATCAATGGGTCTCAACATTATGCATCATTGAGATCACGATAAAGACGCCAAAATGCACTGGAGCCATTACTTTTCATTAACTGGACTTGTCCTCGTGCTTGCGTGTACAACCCGAGTTGCCGGTCGCTCTCACCCCACTAGGAGAACAACGTCAGCATCCAGAAATCCAACCACGACCAGGACAACACCAATTCCTACAACCAAACGCGAGAGAGAGTCGACAACAGTAACGCGACCCGACATTACGACCAACGTACCTATCCCAGTAGGTAAGAGATCGACTTATGCGAAATTCAAACATTTGGCAAGGTCAAAGTTCAACGGAGGTAAAATAAGGTTAGATAGCGAGCCTCCTAAAAATCAGTTCAACTGTCAACTCAACTTAAGTCGCCAAAAATAGAGAAACAAAATGGTCAAGTTGACTTAAACATATGTTGCCGACTAGCCCATAACAAGATCTGTTTCGTACTAACATGTCGACAATATGTCGTAAACTACAATCGTTAATGTCTTCACGACATACATTTATACTATTCGATTAGTTCCATACCGTAACTACTTCAAAACTAGTCGAAACCTAATCAGCAGTTAGTCGAAACTAGTCCACAACTGATCGAGAACTAGTCGAAAACTAGTTCATAACTGGTCGAGAACTAGTCGAAAACTAGTCTTAAGTGATAACGTTATAAGTTTATAACTTATTGTTGACATGTCGGTAACTTGTCCATAAGTAGTTTGACCTATGTTTAACATTACCGTGCCGGCAAAATGTCGGAAACTATAATCGCTAATGTCTTCACGACATACCTTCCTATTGCTAAGATAATTTTACACCGTAACAAGTCAAAAACTAGTCGTAAACTTGTCGATTCTATAGCAAATTTCGATGTTGCTGAACTGTAACCGTAGCTTTGCATTGTAGTTTGAAGATTTCAACTTGATACGAATTGATTTGGTTGTTCAAAGGACCAGGTCAATGCGTGCCACCTTTGTGGCAGTCCGCTGTGAATGAGACGGTTCACGGAGTCGACAGCTGGGACGAAATCAATGAAGTCAAATTCATGGCTGAAAGTGAAATCTATTCACAAGGGAAACGGAAATTACTCTGCAAGATTAAATGCATCGAAGGACAATGGGTCGGACCGCTATGTACCGAAGACGAAGGTAGCTATCACCACCCAATCTATCGATCTATCTGTTAATTTTTAACTATAGTGATCCCGGTTCATCCTCAAACTATCGATTACTTGTTCTGACTATCCATTCATGTATTTCTCTTTCTATCTGTCTATCTATCTATGTATACGTCGATTTCCCATCTACTTGTCAACTTAAACTTTCCTACGTATCTATCAACGTATTAATCTACCTGACTATCTACCTACCTACCTACCTACCTCCCTACCCATCTATGTGTGTGTGTGTGTCTACATGTCTATCTATCAATCAATCAATCTATCTATCTATCTACCTATATGTATGTCTATCTATCTATCTGCCTATCTACCTATCTATCTATCTACTTATCTATCTATCTATCTATCTATCTGTCTACCTATCTATCTATCTATCTATCTGTCTGTCTGTCTGTTCATCTATTTTTGTATCGATCTACCTATCTGTCTGTCTATCTATCTATCTGTTTATCTGTCTATCTGTTTGTCTATCTATCTATCTATCTATCTATCCTTTCATCTACCCAGCTACTATCAGTTTGAAAGAATCGACTTCACATATGATCGATTCAGGTGATAAGAAGAAGCTCTTTTTTTGGGTGAAATAAAATGGGTGGATTGCAATCTATGTCCAAAGCAGGCGGACGATATCAACCGTTGCTGAAGGGCTGCCATTTGAACGTGCCCAACGATACCAAACTCATACTTTCCTTTCACGACCATCATAAACCGCTCGAGGTTAGTACCTTTTTCACGTCTCATTTAGAAACAGATAAAAAACGATAAAACCCGTTCCTGGAATAGACGTATATACTTAAGAATTAAAAACTTACCAGCAAGTTTACCGGCAAAAAATGCCGGCAACATAACATTTCCATTATCTCCTATATAAGCTCTCATAAGTCTCTTTTTTAGCGATTCTCTAATTGAATAGTATAATAATTTTATTATGAAACACGTTCTAACAGACCTGAACGACTAAATGCCAATTAATTTAATTTAATTTAAAAATTATATGAAAAGCCGGGATCGAATGTCTCCGTTCCGCACGGGACATTGCTGCTAGCGAGATGCGCCAAACTAGGGACCATGAAACTCCTCGGCGTTCCTTCCGTTCAGTGCAGAGACGGTAGCTGGAGTCACAAGCTTCCATCGTGTTTAATGACATCGCCTAACTTGGCTAATTTCACTGGTATTTGGATCACATTGATTTAAAATAATATTTAAATATTATAATCAGTTTAACTAGTATATTGAATTCTAATCTTTAATTTAATGTTGTGAATAGATGAATATCCTCCCGCGCTTATTATCAACGTACCGTCTGGAGCTGCTGCAGAGAATGCTGCTGGTGAATTAGTCGTCCGGCCCAACAGTATCCTTCACTTCGACTGCGTCTTTTACCGGAAATTGGGAAGACCTGGTTGGTCCTGGGTGGGAACCGATCCTGGGCGTCAATATCCAACAGGTAATTCATCCGTCTTATAACAACTTGTTACTTCAAATATATTAAGGAAGATAAGTAATCAAATTAGGTAGATTGGTGTATTAGATAGACTAGGTAGATTTCACCAGATAGATAGATAACAGTTAGATAGACAGAAGATAGATAGACAGATAGATAGACAAATAGATAGACAGATAGAAATAAGACAGTTAGGTAAATATATAAGAGAAGTAAATAGACAGATCGATAGATAGATAGATAGATAGACAGAAAGGCAGAAGATAGACGGAGATATAGACAATACAGATAGACAGAAAGCGAGACAGACAGACAGACAGATAGATAGATAAGAAAGACAAGAGATAGATGGATAAGTAAATAGGTAGACAGATAGGTAAGTAAATACATACATAGATAGATAGATACACAGATAGGTAAATAGACAGGTAGATAAATAGACAGACGGATAGATAAATGGATAGATGGAAAGAATAGATATATAAATAGATCGAAAGAAAGAAAGAGAGAAAGATAGTTAGATAGATAGATAGGAAGACAGACAGAAGATAGATAAGGAGATAGTTTAGTTAGACGAGAGATAGACTAGGTAGATTTCGCCAGATAGATAGATAGATTGATAAATAGAAAGGTAGATAGATACGCAGAGAGATAGATTTTTATAGAGGGATAGAACGACAGACAGATAGATAGACATAATAGACAAGAGATAGATGGATAATTAATATAGTTAATTTCATTACTATCTCTTAAAATACTGACTTAATCGTTAATTCAATTAACATTTAAACTTTAAAAAACAACTAAAGGTTGGGCCATGGCTGCCGACGAAAGAAACTGGCGCTACCGTATTTCTATCTACTACGCACAGAACCGCGATGCCGGCACGTTTACCTGCGCAACACCGATGGGCTATTCAAACAGCATTACTGTCGTCATCAAAAGTATAAACGTCTCGGCATTTATTTAATGTTAACCATATCTCGCAGTGTAAATGTCTATACGTAGAATTAAGTTTTATGAATATTAATCTGTATGTGTAGCCATTGAATGCGAACCTTTGCCGGAAGTCATCAGTCCTCTGCAGCTGGAGACCGAAGGTAATTATGCCGGACACACGGCCACGTTTTCCTGCAGCGATGGATACGTCCTGCGAGGATCTTCTACCATCACTTGTTTAACATCCGGTAACTTTAAAATACCATAAACTCATAAACTTTAATTGCAATTGAATAATGGAAGGGTGAAGGAATAACGAACTTTTGGAATTCTCGGTTGTGAAAAGGTCAGTGGTCTGGAACGGTTCCTCAGTGCGAACTGATTCTGTGTCCGCTGGATATGGACGGTATCGACAGGAGACTGGAGTTTGAAGTAGCCAGTAACGGTTACGGGGGTACCGCTTCTTTTCACTGTCCGTTCGGTTATAGGATGATTGGTTCCAGCCAAGCCACCTGCACCGAGTCAATGGCCTGGTCTCCACCACCACCTATCTGTGAAGGTTTCCATTCACTTTTGTTTTCTTATTTGTGCATTGTTTTTTTAATCCACTTTAGAGTAATTAGAGTAATTTGTTGATAATAACGACTCAGTTAGCTTGCTAGCTAGACGGAGGGAGCAGAGAGAGAGTTAGTTTGAATAAACTGATAAAATACAAGTATATAGAATAGATGTAAATAGATTAATCGATTGATGAGTGGGTAAATAGGTTTATGGATAGAGATACGTAGTTAGACAGATGACTGATAGATAAATGAATAGACGTATAGCTAGATAGACAGACAGATGGATATACAGATGGATATACAGATGGATAGATAGATCAGTAGATAAATAGGTAGACAGACAGGTAGATAGATAGATAGATATAGGGAGATGGATAGTCAGGTTGATGGATGAATGAGTAGATGGGGTTGGGTATATGGATAGACAGATACGTGGATCGATAAACGGATAGATGTGTATACAGATGGATGGATAGGTAGATAGATAGACTGATGGATGAATGGGTAGTCACGTAAATGATAGACAGATACTTAGACAGATATATACAGATAAACAGAGAGATAGCGAGACGGGTAGATAGATAGATACATAGGTAAATACATAGATAGATGGGTATATCGGGGTAGATAGAGAGGTGGGTACAGACAGATGAGTTAAGAGACAGATGGACAAAATGATAAGTAGCTAGTTAAGTAGACAGACCGATAGACAGAAAGATAGGTGGGTAGAAAGGTTGATGGATAGCTATGCACAGATAGATGAATGAGCAAATAGGTCAATGGACAGAGAGATGCATGGATAAATATATCGATAACAGATAGATAGATAGACAGATGGATAGACTTGATAGGTACATAGGTTAGTAATTTACATATATAGATGGGTAGATGGAGAGGTGGATACAGACAGATGAATTCACATATAGATGGACAAAGGATAGCTAGGTAGATAGATAAGTAGCTATTTAGATGGACAGCAAGATAGATAGGTAGAGGTAAATGAAAATAGCTACATAGATGGACAGAGAGATGCATAGATAGATAGATAGACGCGTAGGTAGACAGGTGGATACTAACAGACGAATTCATGGATGAATGGACAAAACGATAGATAGATAACCCGATGGACAGAAAGATAGATAGGTAGAAAGACTGATAGTTCTGATAGTTCAACTTACTTGTTGTCCAGCAATACAGTGCCCGCCGCCGCTACCTCCGCTGAACGGTCGCGTCGTGGACAGCGGCAGCCATTTCGTCGGCGATCAGATCGAATACTCGTGCAACAAGAACTTTGTCCTCATTGGTCAGAGTATTCTGACGTGCACCGTGAACGGAACCTGGTCCTACCCTGAACCTTACTGTAATCAACTTTAATTTATTAATTTTACCCTAAACAAGGCTTCAATTGTAAATCACATATTAGTTTTGATGAAGACACGCTCTTTCTTAATTAAAATTTAAAACATCCCAATTAATTAGTTAATTGTAATTAACTTAAACAATATACTAATAAATATGAAATGTTGCATAAAGGTCAATTATCTTGCCCTCACCCGGGTTTACCAGCCGACGGTCAGATCGTTCCCGACCAGCGTTACTACGACATCGGCACCCGAATCTCCGTCACCTGCAACGCTGGCCGATCCTTACAGGGAAGACCTTGGCTGATCTGCCAGCAGGATGGAATGTGGTCATCTCCCATTGGCTACTGCGTCTAATTGAATGTCCAATCATTTTTAATTCATTTGAAATTCGGTTTTGACGCGCGCTAGTTTCGAAACTAACGAGTAGATTGATTGTCGTCAAACTGTTGTCTCTCGCGTTCTTAGCAAATACAACATCTTCGCCCATTGGTTTCTTATCATTTCAGTGAAATCCTAGATTTACATTCATAGTTACTGATTAACACTAAATATATTTTAATAATGTAATTATATAGTTAAGATGGTTATAGTTATTAATGCAATATTCACAATAGACATATTTTGAGCTTGAATTATAATTATCATAATCCTTAAATTCAGTTGCTTACAGTTGATTGTTGTTTTCAAACTATGGTGCTGTTGTCTTCGTAATGATGATTACAGGACAATTAAAAAGGTATAATTAGTGTACCCAGCGTTTTTCTTATTTAAAAAAAAGCCGTTATATTGCTTTTGCAATCGGTCATTAACACCTTGGCGAGTTGTTACAGCGCTACCCATGACGGCAGGACTTTTATGTTTGAGCCGCAGCGTAACACGGGCACTGCATTAACCCAAGGGCAAAAGGTGTTCCACTGATTTGATTCTACTGTTCCAGCCTGCTCATTTAGGGTGGACAGTCTCCGGGTTACAACGTCAGATAGGTTTGAGAAGTTGAACAAGTAGCCAGGGCTGTTTTCCTTTTTTTGGACGAGAAAATGTAAATAGCATTTCTTTTTATATCAATTTGGCTAAATGTAATATTGATTACTCATTTTAATATTAACTTTGATACTTTTTTACTTGAACTAATTTTTTTACAATTAATTTGTAATTCTAGTAATGGTTTCTCAATTTTAATTATAATTTTTAATTTAATTATTAACTTTTCGATAGTGGTATTAACTTATTAACTTTAAGACTTAATCTTAGCTTTCTAATTTCTATATTGATCTTTAGGAAATGTTTTACCCTGTCTTTGCTGATGATAATCGCTGCCTATTCAACATCCGGATCCTCCGCTTCCCAAACGGCGAACGCGGGTTCGACTAACCCGTTCCTCAGTTCCATCGCCCTCGTTTCCCGCATCCAGAAAATCGCCGATTTCCTCGACGACTACGGAATCGGCGGAACTTACTCCAGCTGGTCATCGCAGAAGCTCGGTCTTTTAAAGAGCTATGCTCTCACTGGAGAATCCTTCGTCAACCGACTCAATCCCGACTTGGTCAAATTCTTATGGCGTCAAATAGGAACATCTGGAATCCGCAGACGCTGGCGGAGGAGTGCTAGCAAGTACGTTAACGACTGGTTTTATAGTTCCCCTGGAAATTCCGGCAGCCGGAAGAGTGGTAAGTCGAAAGCTAAGGACGATGACGACGAGTACGAGAGTGATGAAGGATACGCTGCTGGAAGCAGCAGCTACGAGTACGGACATGGCGGAGGAGGTTACGGACACGGCGGAGGAGGTTACGGACATGGTGGAGGAGGCTACGGCGGAGGTGGAGGAGGTTATGGCGGAGGTGGAGGTTATGGCGGAGGTGGACATGGCGGCGGAGGATATGGAGGAGGATACGGCGGAGGAGGTGGAGGATACGGTCACGGCGGTTTGAGTTCCGGCGATGCATTTTCGGTACTCGGCGGATTGTCCTTCCTGACGTTCCTAGGCGTGCTGCTGGCTAATCTGGCTCAGAGTAGCGCCCGGTCGATTCACGTTTCGGATCTGAACATCCCCTTAGGGCTATCCGATGTATCTTCATCCAACAACAGCAGCTTTTCCTACTCGTTTGAATACGACGACGAAGATGAGCCGCTGGATGAGATCGCCGGCTTGTTGAACGGAATCTGGAAGAGTAGGGAGGAAGGAATGCCCTGCGTGAGACGGTATATCTGCCAGAGAATCGTCGATAGCTCGTCCGGGGGTGTCGCCAGTGAACAACCCGTACAAGTTGCAATGTAATCACAACGATAATTAATTTAACTTAAATAACACATTTTTAATGTCGATAAATTTTTTAAGGGTTCTGTTAGCCAATGCGCTGGGAGACAGCGAGGCTTCCGGAGTCGTCGACCGCGTCACCAGGGCTATGGAAAGTCAGCACAGCATCGATTGTTCGCTGATGGTACCCAACTGTCGTACTAATGAACTTCACTTCGGTCGACCGCGTTAACCGAAATGTCATCAACTTTCCTCCTGCAAAAATTCTGGTTAAAAATGGTGGTTTTTGGCTTTCTACTGTCGAGGTTGTGGGTGTAAATAAACGTTTAACTTGAAAGATAATTGCAATTATATTTACAAAAATTAATATTCACAGAGCTTAAACGAGTGAGTCTTAGAAAACAAAACGCGCGACCCAAGGTTCATTCGGAGGTTTCGACGTCGAATCCGAATCGTCATCGCCCTCGTTGTTTTTCGGTCCACCGTGTCGAACTGACGTGCTTTTCCTCCTTTCCCTGATAAACTTTTCATTGTCCTGCTCGACAGCGTTCCTCAGATCCGGTCTGAGTTTCACCACAACCCTTGGCGGATGGCTGGAACACCTGCGGTACCACAGCAGGTAGGGGGTATCGATGGCAAATCGCTTCTGGAGTGAAGTGACGGCAGAAAAGGTGGTGCTCGATACCTAATATCAATTAAATAACCGAACTGGTCAAATTTATTAGAGGTGCTTTCGGGTATGACACCACACGATACCTGAGAATCGTTGTAGAGATACCACGGGTCGCTAGACTCGATTTCCGGGTCTGTACCTCGTACGTTGCTACTCCTAGCGAAGGTATAGTAATGCCCACCGTCCAGACTGATACCCGAATGAACGACGACAGCATAGAGCAGGTAGCGGACTTTGCTACCCTCGGCCGGAAGGTACAGAACCTCGGGGAAATTGACCCGGCTCATGATTTTACCCCGCTGATGCAGCTGCTTATCATAGCGGAATCGCATCAGCGAGAGTAGGAGCGTCTCGGGCGCTTGGGTAATGACTAGGGAACGCTCGGCGTCCTGCAGGGTAGCGCAGCTATCACATCGGTATCGATTGTCGCCCTCCAGTTTCTCCTGCGCCAGGTAGTAGCTGAGCATGTCGTCGAGAGAGGTTTCGTCGGTGGTACTGCTACTGGGAAACGCCAAGCTGATGTCCGTGAAAGTGTCGCGATGGATGGACGTGGTACCGCAGTCGAGACAACGGTACCGAGTGGTGATTCTACCGCCGAGTACTCGATGAATTAAGCTAACCTGATCGGGTTTAACTGAAGGTTCAGCGGCTGCTTGAGGGATTCCCGACTCCGAGGATTGGTTGGCGGGTTCCTGCGAGGGGCGGATCGTTATTCGTTCGTACGTTGAACCTGTTTAAAAAAAAGGACGAAACGTTAATTAATTTTAAATTAAATGCTAATTCAAGTAACGCAAATATTGATGTAGCTTTACACGCCAACTTAAGTGAACCCGAAATAGTTACATAAATAATTCAATGAATGGCAGTAATTAGTTAGGGTATATCATAACACATGTGATCGATGTCAATACTGTATAATATAATGTAGATATTACTTCTTTAGGTGCTCTTATCCAATAATTAGCATAACAAGATTGTAACCCTTGATCTAAATAATTCGAATTATCACTATCTGTACAATTACGCATTAGAAAATACAAACTAAATTTAATTACGTAAAGTGTGTACAATATTCTGTAAATACGGACGTGGATTTTGTCACCCCTGTATTAAATAAAGCCTCTTTAGTTTATGTTATTCGATTGCAAGCTGCAACAAGACGATCAATCTTAATAACATCATTATTTTTTCAAATGTGAAATAAAAGTACTAATACATCTACTAGCAATATAATCTAATAATAATATAATACTAATAAGCAGTATAATCTAAATAATAATATCTACCAGCCGAGTTGAAAAATTACGGCTTTTAGTGTATTGAATTGTCGCAGTTTAAGTTGCTACCAGGTAGTGAGCGATCCAGTCTTTCCTGTTCGTGTAACGTGTCCAGCAGGTACCTGCAAGGTCAAATGAAACACAAGATTATAATCATTGTCAATATATAATAGATAACTTAATATAGGATCAGTTACTAATTCAACATCATTAAACTGAGACATGAGTAAAATCCAATTACTATTATGTTTAAAATATTGTTATTTTTACTAGTAGTAATAGGAGGAGGAGGAGGAACTATATAAAAAGTGATTAATAAACCGTTAAATATTCGATGAAATGAAACCTTAAGAACTCGGAGCAATCCTGCTGTCTTCCCGGTTCGAACCACGGTGGTCTGGCTGCTTTCAGAAAGGCTGCTGGTGAGTAAACTGACCGGTAAGAGGCCAGCAGGAAAGCGAACACGTACTGCAGTTTGACCAGCACCGACTGGTGAGCCGTGGGTTCTGCTTCCAACAGTGAAGAGCAGAAACTGCGTGGATTAGAAAGAGACACTTAAATTTCAAATTGCAAACACAATTAGTCTTGAGTTCAATTAAATATAATACAGTAAATAATAAATAATTATTATAGTAATGTGATACTATCAATATATAGGTATATAATAAATAGCATAACACTTAATTAAATAAATAAATAAATAATAGTTCTAAGAATAAAACTAAAATTTTACTCTGCATTCATGAAAAGAGCTTGGAGAACGCAGTTCATAAAACAAGTATTGCCCAGGTTGATTAGCCCGACTTTCCCAGTGGGGCTCCTATTC
>JAIQCU010002596.1:0-10034 GCA_022114935.1 Leptestheria dahalacensis
CTATCTATCTATCTATCTATCTATCCATTTATCGAACCATCCATCCATCTGCCTAAATAACTAAAAATCTACCTACATATCTGACAAACTAGCTGCAATGAACCGTCCATACCGAAACGTCTAGATTCAGGCAGAAACTGTAACACTCGTGTTGAAGAAGTTTGGCTGCATGGTTATGGAGGAATGTGTGCCAACAACCTGAAGTAACCTTCCCTACATGTGAAGCGTGTGTGTTTATTTATTTACACTTCTCTTTTGAAAACCAAAGCAGCCGTCACACGTGTCCCACAAACTATCAGAATACAGGAGAGGGAAAACCTCTCCAATATACGAACTAATAACCCATTTTGCTATATAAATTAACACAATACTTTATAAGATGCGATATACTGTATTCATTCTTAACTTGACTACAGTAAAGCGTCATTCACATTAACATGGATAAGTCGTGAAAGAGAGTAGAAAGATTTCGCTACAAACGGTGCGTCAGTAGTGCTAAACACCACGTTCATCACTTGTCGAAAGCAAAGAAAGTGACAACGTTTGAAGAAAAGGGGGACAGAAGGAAGATGACGAAGAGGAAAAGGAGAAGATGAAGAGAAAAGCAAATCAAGGAAACATGGCGGCCATAACAACAGGTTTTCAAGATGGCGGCGCCCACACAGGACTGTACCAATGCCAAGGTTATGATGTCAGGTTACTAGCGGTTAGTGTTCCACTTCCGCCATTGTTTTTACGATTCATTCTTCCTTTGGCTGTAATGTTCTTCTGTAAGAACACAATTATCTCTTCACAAAAAAAGGGCGACAGATTTTTACCGTTCTTGTCTCGCCATCCTCATTCCTTCTTAGAGTTGACAAATTGTCGCCTAATTACAAATGTGTTAAACTTTAATTGAATATCGTTAACACGGTACATGAACCCAACCATTTCGTTCACATTCCGTATGGTATAGAGTAAAAACGAAGGTACTAAAGAATGGTGGAATAGTATTGTAATTTCTAATCTTTAGGATTTTATTCCGGGTAAACTAATCAACCGAGGTTAATGAAAAGTTAAGAATGCATTAAGTACTGCTAGGTCTACACGCTGAATTTTTTTGGTTGCTATATCTTTGAAAATGTACGAGCAATAAGCAATTAACTTATCTCCAGCACCAGCCCTTTTTTATTGCATTTGATGTCTTTTAAAAGTTCAATTAAGTTTGTGGCAATACCTATCGATATTAGCATTTAATTTAGTAAGAATACTACTGTAAGCAAATTGAAATTATAATTGTTTGTTATTTTTAAAAATTTAATTTCATAGTTTTAATTAGAAGGTTATTAATTACTATTCAATTCAATTATGTAATGAAAAGGCGTTTCACAGTTTCGATACAATGGGAAGTATCTGAGGAAGATATCGAAATTAAAATTCTCACAGCACGAGTTCGTTGACTCGTCTTCCTTGAGGAAAAGAAATGGGACGACTACATAGTCGACTTGCGAGACGACTTAATCGTAAAGTTTCAGTATATATATGTATATTATATTGTAAACTTTAAACAATATGTATAATTATAAAACTGATGCAACAGGAGCTCTGCGATTACGCAATGCTCGTTGAAAATTTTAAATAATCAACATGAAAAGATCAGTGGTTTTTGAGAGATGTTAAAACTTAATTGATATGTGATGGATGATGATTAGATAGTTAGAACTAGGTTAGAATTGGTTAAGGAAAACGCGTGATTCTGAAGTATTCACTTTCCATTCAAGTGCAAGTTATGGATGACTGAAGCCATGTCTGCCGTTAACCTGCGAGGAAAATGGCGAAGACCCTGTTACACATTTTTTATTTACAATGCGCTGCGCACTTAACCTGCCATTTGCTCAAATCTATCTGTCAGTCTATCTATCTGTCTATCTATCTTTTTATCTATCCATCTATTTATCTGTCTGTCTATTTATGTATCTGTCTGTCTGTCCATCTATATGTATATCTATATGTCTGTCTATCTATCGATCTATCTATACATCTGTCTGTCTATCTATCTATGTAACTATTTTATCTATCTGTCTGTATCTGTCTATCTATGTAGCTATCTGTCTGTCTATCCATCTATCTATCTGTCTATCTATCTATCTATCTAACTATACATCTGTATGTCTGTCTGTCTATCTATCTATCGAAATATTTAACCATCTGTCTAACTATCTATCTATCTATCTATCTAACTAAACACCTGTCTGTCTGTCTGTCTATCTATGTAGCTTTTCGTCTGTCTATCTACGTATCTATCTGTCTGTCTATCTATCTATCTATCAATATATATGTCTGTCTGTCTATCTATCTATCTAATTAACCATCTGTCTATCTATCTATCTATCTATGTAACTATTTTATCTATCTGACTGTCTTTTTATCTTTTTATTTATCTATCTGTCTACTTATCTTTCTATCTATTTGTCTATCTATACATCTGTCTGTATCAACCTGACAGAATGCCACCTAGCGGTCAAATCTAAAACTAAATGCAACGCGAAATACTACGCGCCACGCTCGATCCGAGAACAAAGAAACGCAATAAGCGAGCACAGGTGCCTTAAATTGTTTATTCTGCACATACTGTCACTTCAAACAAACAACAAACAAACCCAGGAAATTTAAAATAACAAAAACATATAAAAAGGAAATACAAGAACAAGTAACAAACAAAAGGCCTTGAGCAAACGAGGATACATTATCTTTAATTTTCCTTTAAAAAAAAACCTCACAACTTTTACTTTCTTTTCGAGTCGCGGAGCAGTTGCAAAATCAAAACAAATTAAAAGTATACAATTGGAATGTTTAATATGCAGGAGGATTCCGAGCAAGGATCTTTTGCACTCTTCTTCTCGTCGTATGGTACACAATGAAGCTGCCAAGGAAAATGATGGATTCAAAGAGTTGACAAAATTTGACACACGTCACAAACAGATCTAACAAAGAAATGTCGACTAGATTCCTATTTGAAAAATAGTAGTACGGCAGGGGAGATTGTAAACTGAAACAACCTTTGGTTTGATTACAAATTTCTAGAAATGAATGTTTACAAATCACAATCCAATGAATCGATTACTAGTTAACAACAGAAAGAAAGGAGAATTAAGACATCAACACTGAGAAAGGTACACACAGCTGCGACTCTTTCTTATCACATGAAACGTGATATCTTGATTTGTAAAACGCGCCACAAACAACCGAAAAGGGTTTCATAAGCGACTCGTTTCCCAGGTGAGCCACAGCGCCGGGAGAATCATCCAAAGAGCCATCGGTAAATGTCGATATCCTCCAGAAGCAGAAGAACCGCTGCGTCTTCTCGTAATGGTGACGGCGTCGGCGACGGGGGTGAACTGGTAGCTGGCGTAGAAACCGGTGGCATCGAAACGGTCGTTCGACTTGAAGGTAACCCGAAAGAAAGCTCCGTCGGACTCGAGGCTGAGATCCTTGATCTGGCCGCAATAACGCGGAAGTTTCCGGTCCACCGACATAAAGTTGGACACCTCGACGTAGTCGCTGTTGGACGCAGCGATGCACCTGGCAGGAATTATGCAGAAAGGACAACTTCTAAGTCAACTTTCAGTCTGACAATAGCCAATTTTCAGTTGGAACTCATGGCCTAAAACTCAACATAGCGTATGGGGTGCTTGTATATCTCTCGTCTTTGACAGCTCGTGGATACAGTTAAAACCATTTGACCAATGGAAAGTATAGTCAGTTGTTGTACACAGTACAGTCAGTTGCTCCTAACTGCTTAATACTTGTTGTAAACGGCTTCTTAGTTTCTACTTACTGCTGATCTAGCTGCACTTGTTGACTAAATTACCATAATGATCATTTACTGATTACTGTATACAGTCAGTGTTATTAGCAATGAAATTCTAGTTGCTAATTAACTCATCTTAACGAGTGATTATCACTATCAAGTATTACTGACTTGCAAGTAAACTACATTATGATTACTACTTACGATGTATCTAAAACGCAGATTATGAATTAGTCATCTTACGAATGAATCTTTTGACAGTAGAATCAGATCTGGAACTTTTCTCTGACAAGTTTGCAGTATAGGGATTACACATTATGACGTCACGTCACGTGACTCTCCATTAGACTAGACAGGCATCTTACAAACGCTATAAATGGCTTCCACGGGAAGATTCATTTCACTATTTCGCACTGTAAACTCGTAGGCGGAACATCTTCGCCGGTTCCCATTTGGCATTTGGCGAGGGAAGACTTAACATCAGCTGACGGCCATACCGTCAAGATGGCGGACACACTTGAAGGCATTAGCCCTATACACTTGGTTATTGGACTGCTTACATTTAACTGATAATTGGATTAAACACAGCATGATGATTGTGATATTGTACGTGAAAGCTTTACTGCTTCTACCATTACGGCGGTTATTACTCCACTAGAGTTTACTGCGCACTTACTATAAAGCAGCCCTGCGTAAAGCAGTGCACACTTTTAAGCATGCCATCATTTCTTTCCTATAACACTGATGCTGAAGATTACTGTGTACTAACTTGACTAATGCTTGCTGCTCCAGCGATGGTAATACTTACTCAACTGAATTAGTACATACCTAACTTAATTAAGAACGGTATACATCATATAAAGTTTCCTCAATACTAACTCGGATAAAAGCGACTGAGGACTTTTTGCTGCAACTGTTGAAACTTTCAGTGGCAACAGTTGAGTCCAATAGGTCCTGTAATAAGGTCCAACACGAGGGAGAATTGCAAGGGGAGGGGAAAAAAGGGGAACAAAAAGGCAGCGAGTCGAGGGACTTACGGTGACATTCCTTCGATGTCAAAGTAGGAGAAATGGATGCGAACTCTTTCACCGACTCTGCCGTAGAAGAAGTAATGACATTCCGTATCCCGCGGGTAGTAGCCCGGATAATTGGGACTCCAGAACGTTCCGTTGGTGGTCACCGTGCTGTTGAACTGGAAGGCGCACGGCATTGTTGTCAGCTGTTCACCCGCGGTGACGCCGAAATCTGCAACGGCAAATACATTAAAAAACCTCGAGTCAATTAACTGTCCAATTACCATCGAATTTGTCAATGAGCAGATCAAACGTCAACGATAATTTACTCACTGAACTTTTATCAGTATACCTTACGTTATTCGTTATATTATTATTATGATGACGTGTGACAAACTTATAAGGTGTTGATATCAAAGTCACGAGTTATATCAGCTAGCGCCTTTGCTTAATTAACGTGTTTGTTTCTTTATTATTCAAACAAACCTCCCCGCGTGTGTACTGAACTCGAGTTACAAGTATGCAATGTACACGAGCGGTCCGGTATTCCCATATGCAAACTCATCGACTGTGTGGGTTGCTCATTAAGGCAACCAAAGCGTACAACGACGACAAAACCAAGGCGCTGAATTCCTGTCTATACCGTGTTAATCAAGCCCAGAACCAGGCCTTAATCAATCTCGTTCTGTACATACTATTCATGATGATCTATCGGCAATCACCAATCTCTCTCCGAACTTTGCACGCCTCGTCGATTTTTCTGCACAGCATCACACGACGACGCGGAAGGATAACTTGATGACCATGATGGATAATAATCTAATCTAAAAGCTAATTGCAACTCGATAACAACACCACGTCAATGTGTCCAACAATGGGCTGGGAAATCAATCACATTCGAGGGGTTTCGTTTCCATTTATCATGGTATAACAGTTAAGCTATACCCAAAACAAATGACGATCGCGACGCGCACCTTTTACGCGTTACAGGTTAATGACTTCTACACATACTTAAGTCAAAACCAGGTAATAGTAATTAAACTTGAAATAATAAAGTAATAAGACGTCTAAAGAGCAACTGGGTTTGAACTGACGATAGTTCACCCGGACGGGAAATAAGCAACTTGCTATTAAGCGACGTGCAATAGTGAACCTTATGGTTGAGCTAGTAACCGCAGAAGTTGATAGTAATCAAAGTTGACTGTAATTGTAGCTTATTATAATTTTAACTTAACTGAATCTATCTTCACTAACGTTAAATGTCATTATAACCGTATTACTTCACGATGCAATTTTCTTGAAAGTTTCCCTTCAAACTAAATGTTCTTTGATCCTGTTTTCTTCTTCTTCACATGTCCACTTGCTTGTTTGACTTCCACGTGACCGGCACGTGACCGGGCTTTTCCTGCTTTTTTCTTTCATCCTTTCTACACGTGCCATATGAATACAATCGCCTCTGATGCAGCGAGTTTTCCTTCACTATTCATTCATTTGAATACAAACACTCTCTCCCCCTGAACCCTGCCTCCGTCTTTTATAAACGCTATATGTTTTACGAGTGCAAATGTCTGTTATTCTTCGTCATTCGTCCTTCCTGTGAATGTAACCCGAGTATGAAAAAACGGACGCCCTGTTTGCTGGTTGGGGGATGAAAAGGTTCTCTCCGGGAAAACAAAGGCGAGTTTTGTTTTTTTACTTGTGACGAAAGAGTATCGCGCTTGGAATCCCTTGGCTCCTTTTGAAGTGGGGCTGCTATGGAAACTGAGACTCATCGTCGCCGAGTTGGACATGAGTTCACGAGGTGTCGACGAACCGCAGAAGTCGTCAATTTTCTCCTTCTGTCCTCCGGATGTCACGTAGGCCGTCACTCGGTCCGCTACATCGCAACTGTCGAAAACACATCACAGAAATCGTTACTTATCATCACTACAAAGATAATACTACTCACTATCACATACGTAACTCTCACGATACATGTACAGGATACATCATTCGCACAACTATGCGAACAATTGCCAGTGTAGATGAACTAAACCGTTGTAGCGATTGCAAATCTTCATCGAATTTGAGAAACTAGCAACAAAAAAGGTTCTTGCTAGGGGAAAAGTTGATTGCTTACTGCTCCTTGGTGTTTGAAGATATAGCAACCCAAAAAATGCTGAATGTAGATCTAGTGGTACTTAACACACTGTTGAATTTTCGCTAAAATCAATTGGTTGGTTTCGTTTAAATAAAATCCTGAAGTTTGCCCTACACCAATCGAGATCCGTTTTTTTGGCTCTAGACTGTACTAATGAACTCATATGCATTAGGTATTACGAATATACGTGTACTAGAGTACTTATTACCACTAGTACTTAGGAAGGAACTTTGCTTCCTAGAAAAGCGAGGCCCTCTCTTTTCATCTCAAAAGAAGGTAATGGATTATGCATGCAGGTTTTAAGCCACCATTACGATCCGTAATGCCCACATGATCCTCTGAGCAAGTCCAACGATCCGCGAAAGCATAGAGAGAGGGAGAAAGCACGCGGTGAGGTGGTTGAAGTTAATCAACCTGAAGTGCTCACCGTGTCCTCATTATAACACCTGCTTTGGCCATCAGCGCAAGAACACGAGGAGACGACAAGACCGGTCCTCTTTATTTTTGGCAATAAAAAAAATTGCTCGGCAAACACGTCTGGGTAAGGGACACATGTGACCGTCGTAAAGAGAGACGAGCTGAAACTATGCGGCTTGCTATACAAATCAATAAACAAACCGAGCCGGGAAATATGAAACACATTAAACATTAGCACAATCACTAATCGGCTCAACTTAAGGTAAATGGGAGGTTAGGAAACGATGGCGATTATTCAAATTTTCATTCAGATTTCATGATAATATTATATAATGTAATATAAGTATATGATAAACACATAAGAAATACAACTGAATGGTAAAACAAATATTTCGGTACAATTCTTAATTACTCGTACAACAGGAGAAACGTAGATTTGATCACGTCCGACTCCCTCCTCCTCCCCCCTACGGAGGCAATAGCTACCCTGGATGAACGACGCCCCCGAGGCTTATTAATTCTTTATAACAACGACTAACTGACAAGAACATGTGCAATGCATTAATTGATTTGCACACCATACTATACAGCTCCCAAGTTCCAGTGCCACATACACACACAAACACTATCTTTGATAGCAATATTAATCTATCTTGATTTACTTCGCAGCTTTAGAGAACCCGTTGCCTTCAGTTCACTGCCCTCTTGTTCGCTTGTAATCCTACTCAAAAGATCCTTTCTCCTTTCTACAAAAAAATAAAATAAAATAAAATAGAAGAAGCAGCAGCGAGCTGAATTCGACGACGTTCCACACCAGGATTGCAAGTAACTGGAAAGTCGATATCGGGAGAATCAATGCAATAGCTGCCGCCGCCAGTCTCCCAAAAGCCAGAGGGGAAAAAATGGAGTGAAAAACCAGTTAAGTGAAGTGAATACAACGGGAACGGGATCCTTTACGCGTATTGCGTGTCTGGCTCTGAGAAAACGGAGAGGCAACTAAAAATCTTTGGTGGAGGGACGAAAAACCGTGAGGGGCTTTTCAGATCAGAGTAATGAATGGAACCAGCAGCCGAATTTTGTGCTTTTAACCTTTACTTCTTTAGCTTTAATGTTATCAATTTTACTGAAATTTTTTCATGTAATTTTAATTTATTCATGTATTATTATATTTTGTTTTATTTCAGTCTTGGTTAATCACCATTTTTATTGTTCGTTTTTAATTTGGAATAGCATAATATTACTTCGTCATTGATTCACAAGTCGCAGATGAGGGAAAACAGGGAAAGTTATCTGTGTTATCTGATCTCGAATCCCACTGCCTTGGTTGTTGGTGTTTCCCCTGGTAACCTGCGCTATAATCGTACGGGTTCAATAAGTAAAACTAAGATACTACCATACGGTACATGTTTTGATCGTTCTTGCGCGGACGAGGCACCTAAATTCCGAGTATGGCCACGACAGAACTCCGATAACACGACATACCCCGTTTATCCGACTGTCTTCTCGAGCATCAGCGGGTAATCCCCTCTTGAACAAGACGTTTAAAGCAACTTCCATGGTAGATACGAAAAGACAGGCCCAGGGAAGAAGGGAGGGANCTGTGTTATCTGATCTCGAATCCCACTGCCTTGGTTGTTAGTGTTTCCCCTGGTAACCTGCGCTATAATCGTACTGGTTCAATAAGTAAAACTAAGATACTGCCATACGGTACATGTTTTGATCGTTCTTGCGCGGACGAGGCACCTAAATTCCGAGTATGGCCACGACAGAACTCCGATAACACGACACCCCGTTTATCCGACTGTCTTCTCGAGCATCAGCGGGTAATCCCCTCTTGAACAAGACGTTTAAAGCAACTTCCATGGTAGATACGAAAAGACAGGCCCAGGGAAGAAGGGAGGGAAAAAATTTAACCAGGAGGAAAGAGGAGCTTTTCCAAAGTTTTTCTCCGTCGAGGAGGAAACTTCCATGATGAAACCTAATGAAGCGCGCGCTTTTCTCTTCCCTCCCCCCCAACCATTACTTCCGCCTTTTTTCCTTTGCTCAACTGAAATCGCGTAACAAGGTCTAATGGAGGCACACAGCTTCCAACTCTCGTTACTAANATCTATCTATCTATCTATTAGTCTATCTATCTATTAGTCTATCTATCTAACAATCTATCTATCTATCTATCAATCTATGGATCGATCGATCTATCTATCTATCTATCTATAAATGCGTGTGTTTATACTTGCACAAAAGGTAGTCTAGGGCAAAGTAAAAAGAGCTCTTATCGGGTCTAAAAGTTGACTGCTTACTGCTCCTACAGTTTCAAAGATAGAGCAACCAAAAAAATATCCTCCGTAGACCAGGTCGTACTTAATGCAGTTGTTAAGTTTCGTTTAAAACGATTTGTTAGTTTCGCAGAGATAAAATACTAAACTTTGCGAACTACTACGATTCACCGCCATTCAGAACTTTGTTTTTGATCTAGACTGTATAGTAATGTCTTGTAGGCCTCAAAATATATTTAAATTATATATATATGGCTAAAATTCAGATGTAACTAACTACTTGAGTGTCGTATAAATATATGTGTTAAGGGATCTGTTATATCAGTCTGTTTGTGTAAGTACAGCCAGATATGTACACAGGTATTTCTAAATGTAATTAATTATTTGACTATCTGTTT
>JAIQCU010002600.1:0-10132 GCA_022114935.1 Leptestheria dahalacensis
AAATAATTAAATAAAGTCGCAGATAAGGTTCTGGTTTTAAGAAACAACATGTTTTCACGGAATGCGTAATACCCACGCAATTACGAAAAATGGGTGAATAGAAGTTTACTTTCTTGAACCGGCTGTGTTCTTGATATCTTTCACGTCGACGCTGCGATGGCTATTCAGTTGGAAAACTTTTCATTCTGCAGATGCCATTTGCATAGCTAATATCAGTTCCGTCCGTTGGACTTGTCTTATGTTACCCAGAGTCACGCAGTTGCGGTGTTTGCTATTAAAAAAGTAAAAAGGTGATTAACAAAACCCGCATGGGGTAGGCAATGTAAGATACCGTAAACAAACAGTAAAATGAAAAATAGTTCAATTTATGTGAAGTGTATGTAGTTAACTATAAAACTGTACTAACCGAAATAGATAGTCAAAATAAAACAGTAAAAGTGAAGTCAGATTGTTACTAAAATGATAGATGGATTTTTTACTTTTTGACCGAGGAGTTCGCTACTCCATTTTCAGGTCTACGTAGTCGGGAATCATTTCGTGATTCTTCACTTCATTTCCCTCATTTTCCCGGCAAGTGGACGGTGATTCTTGGAAGTAGCGAACCCCTCGTTTTTTTACTCAAGATAGGTGTATAATTATACCGATACATAGAGAGATATATAAATAAATGGATAGATAGATAGGTGGATAGAGAGATAGATAGATAGTTAGGTGGACAGATAGATAGATAAATAGATAGATAGATAGACAGATAGGTAGACAGTTAGTATAGATGATAGACAGGTAGATAGGTAGGTAAATAGATAGTTAGGTAAATATATAGATGGACAGGTAGAATAGGTAGGTAAATAGGTAGGTAGGCAGATAGATAGACAGATAGATGGACAGATAGATAGATAGGTAGACAGATAGATGGATAGGTAGATAAATAGATTCATTGATAGATAGACAGATACATTGATAGATAAAGAGATAGATAGATAGGCACAAAGATGGAGATATATACGTAGATAGGCAGACAGACAGACAGACAGACAGACAAAGATACTTCCTCGGAAAAGCTTATCAATGAAAAGACACTTGTCCATGAAGTAAAACCTTCTCCTTTTATTCCCAGTGTTACATGCGGTTGTTAATTTACGATAGCCGCTTACAGTAAGACATGTCAGGGCACACCAAAGTTATTCTTGTTTATTTCTTCGTACGCTATGCTCTTTTGGGGGTTTGTACGACGCTGATTCCGCTTGCGCAATTGGCCGATAAACAAGGGACGAAGAGCAAAGAGCAATGTTTCCATCAAAAGCCTCTGCACACAGGCATCAAAGTTTACTCGGCAAAAAGACACGTGTCGTTGCAATTGCCTTGACAATCACCATCTACCCAGTGCAAACAACCATAGCAGCAGGTCTATCAGCAGTTCAACTATAGCGCTGGTTCCAAGTCTGGTGGTGAGAATCAATATGTAAACTTATAGAAGATTATAGAATAGATATTCGTTAAACTACAAAACCAGAATATTGTATTTTTTAAAAAAAAATTCAGAATTTTACATCAAGTTTGATAACATTCTTGGCATTTGTATTGTTCGGCCTGAACATGGCCGCTGCCGCCGGTCCCTTTTATTCTCGTTCTAATCACCAGCTTCCGCAACTGCGAGTCATAAAACTAGTTTCAGCAGCAGCAACTTTTTTATTCTATCGAACAAAAAATTACAACGGGTTTTAAACTCTTATGTGAATCCGAACAAAGATGAATTAGATTTTAAGATCAAAGTTTTTTCTTCAAAATGAGAAAGAGACGAGAGACGGTGAAAGTCCCGTTTGGCAATTCAAGACCAGCGCGCCATTTCTGTTTATAGCGAAACACCAGGTGAAGTAAATGGTCGCCGATTTTAAGCGTCCTACCCCTCCTTACCGAAACTACACCGCCGTTGAACTGAGCAAAAACTGCTAACAATAAAAAAAATCTGATTGTTTATTCCCTGTTTCACTTCTTGAACCGCTTTTTAAAATTATTTGTTGACCAAATCGCATCTATGCTAACAGCGAGGTCGTTTATATACTTACGATATCTGTATGGATGTGTTTAATGAGGTCGTACTAACCGGTCTGCTTTAATAGAATGCGAGGTATTCTAAAAAAACGCCTAATTAAGAATTTACGAAAATACCTGTTTCGTTAGTTTGCTATCTGTTTATATTTGGCGGGCATTTTATACTGCAGACGTTGTATACCAGTTGTGCCAGTGTAAACAGGTTACATAACTGTGATATTCTTTTAAAAGTAACTTGAGAATGAATCAGCAATACTTCTGAACAGTCCAGTAATAACATAGCTTCATATTAAGTTATAATGATGCTGCTTAAAGTTCTTTACCTAGCCGTCTGTTTTATCTATCTATCTATCTATTTATCACTATATCTATCTATCTATCTATCTATCTATCTATCTAATTATCTATTTATCTATCTATCTATCTGTCACTCTATTTATTTATCTATCTATCACTATCTATCTATCCATGTATCTATCTATCTGTCTGTCTGTCTAACTTATCTAGCCGTCTGTCTTATCTATCTATCTATCTATGTATCTGTCACTTTGTCACTACCTATCTATCCATCTATCTATCTATATGTCACTCTATCTATCTATCTGTCTGTCTGTCTATCTATCTATCTGTCTATCTATTTATCTTATTTATCTATCTATCTATCCGTCTATCTGTTTATGTATATGTCTATCTATCTGTCTATCTATTGCCCCATGTAAACCATACCTTGCCACTTTGCTGTTTACCCGACTTTCTTATATGCAACCATTCAGTTGTCTCAATAACATCATTAATTAACGACTAGTCCGTCAAATTAATCGATCGGAGTGCCTGACGGTTATCAATAATGACAAAGGTCACGTAACTGGAGACAATTCAGCTAGTGTGGGGTGAACGTGGAAGAAGGCTTCGAGGGCCTCTTTTGCTTCCAATAGGGGAGCTTGGCGAGAAATTTGTGTGGCCAAGTGCGGACGGCAGCTGCAATTTACGATGCAACAGCACAGCGGCTCGCAGTATACATCTTTCCGGGCCAAGCAATCCCATCAAGGTCTTTGCCAGTAAGGCACGTTTCTTTTGCCGAATCTTGACTCCCGTTTTATGAGAATTCACACAGGGAATAGAACACGAATTGAGATAGCCAGAAGTATTTTGCAAAATATCAAGGATTTCAAGACCGAGTGCAACCAAACGGTTTCACTCCCACCGACCGATGGATACATTGATACATAGACAGAGATAGATAGCCAGAGATAGATGGATAGATAGACAGAGATAGATAGAGAGAGAGAGAGATAGCCAGAGATAGATGGACAGATTGACAGAAATAGATAGATAAAGAGAGAGAGAGAGAGAGAGACAGATAGATAGATAGACAGGTAGATAGAGAGAGAGATAGATACATAGATAGATAGATGGATGGATAGATAGATAGATAGATAGATAGATAGATAGATAGATAGATAGATAGATTACTAAATTATTTCATATAGCAATCGCAATGCATAAAAATGAATAATAGATAGCAGATACAGTCTATATTCCAATTAAATTGGGACAGTACACCTCGTTGGTATAAACGTCAAATTTTAATTACGGCTAAACCAACGGCTCAAAATCCCTATGGATCTGAGGTTAAATAACTAATGAATAGTACAATCGTCACGTAAATGTGTATTGTTGTCCGGCAAAACCCTTGAAAGACAAAAGCAAACGCCGAACCTTTTCCTTTTGGAACAGACTTACATACAATAGCAGTCCAAGATCTTCATCGAACACGCGTCCATGTCACTTACGAATACGACTGATTCTGTTTACAAGTATCAACTGCCCAGTTTACTGTTCACAGTCCAGAGTTATACTGTAACCTTTCAAATCAATTGCAGATACGTTGAATATATTCAACTTGTAATAGAAAAGTTACGTAAATAATTTAATTGATATAGATCAGTTATAGTACAATCTCGATCAATTTAGAAAAAGGTTCTTGCTGGGGAAAAGTTGTTCGCTTCTGGCACCCAAGGTTTCACAGTTATAAAGACCAAAAAAATATCGAGTATACAACTGGTGGTACTCCAACGACTAGTAAAGTTTGATTCAAATCGGATTGATAGTTTGGCCATAATAAAATCCTAAAGTTTAAAGGATCCATCATTTCGTGCTCCTAGAATGTACGACCTATAAACAGAATTTGTAAATACAGCTGCAGTGAAAAAAAAAAGTGGAAAGAGACCATTTGTACGCAGGTTAAACGTTAATTACAGTCTGTCGACCGTTGTTGGTAAACAAGGTTTGCATAAGAATCCAGTTGGTGAGCAATAAAAGTTCTCCATTTATCTCCTCTCGACCAATTTCAACCACATAGTCTTCTCGTGTGGACGACGGAACAGGTTTAACGAAAGGACTTTTTGAAATGGCAGTCTTTTTGAAACTGCTTAAAAAGGATGTTGAACACGGCTCTACGCCGTCTGCATTTATTCTTTAGCTTATCTGGATTGCCGGTTCCTGGAACAAGTTCAACAGCCACAAAAGCTCCCCCTCCCTGTTCGCCCAAGTGGTATGGTGTCTTCGACGCTGTCTAAAAGCCGAGATTCGCCTTTTATTGAATTAATCTGTTTTTTTAACTCACGTCCAACTGACTTGATAGCTGCTGGGGCAAAGAAATAGATATAAAGTGTAATGTAAATCCCAGATTTAATTGTAATTGTAATTTATAAGATTATCTAGGCTGTATCTTTGAAATTAGTGTCGGCATCGACAATGTGTCCAACAACCATCAAGTCCGTATTCTAAATTTAATGTATATCATTCAGTTTAAAGATAGGTAGATAGACAGATAGAAACATAGATGGATAGTTAGATAGATAGATGGATAGCTAGATAGACAAATTGATAGATAGGTAAGATAGATAGATAGACAGGTAGATAGATAGATAGATAGACAGACAGACAGACAAATAGATAAATAGATAGATAGACACAGGCAGATAGATAGATAGGTGGATAGCTAGATAGACAAATTGATAGATAGATAGGTAGATAGATAGATAGATAGACAGACAGACAGACAAATAGATAAATAGATAGATAGACACAGGCAGATAGATAGATAGATATAGATAGATAGATAGATTGATAGATAGACAGATAGATAGATTGACAGATATATAGATAGATAGATAGATAGATAGATAGTTAGATAGATAGATAGATATATAGATAGATAGATAGGTAAACTGACAAATAGGCATAGGTAAGTAAATAAATGGACAGGAAGGTGGCTAGAAAGATAGATAGACAGAGACAGATAAATAGACAGACACATGGAAGTTCATTATCCTACTTTAATTCAGTTAACCGATAACTGAGTTTAAATTATTTTCCTCTGTGCTTTTTTGAATAATTATTTTTTAACGGGCAAGTCAACTGGCTGACTGCCAGGCTCGAGGTCTGACCGGTTTGAAAAGCCGCTTGCCGCTGTCTTTTGGTGAACGACACGATGGGCATGTTATGAAATGCGAAACGAAAGTGTTTTGAGCGACCTCTCCATAAAGGTTTGCGTGCAGGAATTCTCTGTCTGCATACCATTTCCAGTTTTTGGATAATCAGCACAAGATTGATTCTGGAAACTTACGTAACATGCTGCAATATACCAAACTCGTAATTGAAACCAAAAACGCACAGAGTACAGTGTAGGGTAATCTAAAAAGGGATTCTTACTGGGTAAAAGTTGATCGCTTATTACTCTCAAAGTTTTACAGTTATAGCAATGCAAAAAATATTGGGTATAGACCTAGTAGTAGTTAACATACACACAAAGTTTCGTTGAATTCGTTTCGTTAGTTTGGTCAGAACAAAATCCTAAAGATTAAACATTATCACAGTTTCCCGTCAAACAGATCCCTTTTTATTTTGCCCTCGATTGTACAAGTACACAGCGCAGTCATTGCCTTGTAATACGGTATTGCTTTTCAATGGATATTTGGTTTTGTGATGATAACAGGTACTTTTGGATGTGCAGTTGAAGTCAAAGAGGAAGCCTTCCATGTTTGAATATACAATCAATGGGTCGTGGATGACGCAACGCCCTTGATTGATTGCTATTGCGCAGTCGCTCTTTTCCCAAGTATCTCTGGTATGTATGAGTCGAAACAAGTTCAGTCAGACGACCTTTGTTCTGAATGGAAACCAAAAGAACCATTCAGACATGAAGGAAACAAAATTAGACAAGACCGGCTCAATAAAAATACAAGAATGTTCAGGACTAGGATTTTAGAATTTTATTTTGGCTAAACTAACAATCCGATTTGAACATAATTTGGGGAGTGCATTAAGTACCACTAGATCTATATTCAGTATTTTTTGGGTAGCTATACCTTTGAAAGTGTAGGAGCAATAAGCAATCAACTTTTCCCCAGCAAGATCCCTTTTATGTTATCTCTAGACTGTATACGAGTAGAAAATTTCAACTTCAGTTAAAACTACTTTCAATATAAGGCGTCTAGAATCAGAACTTTTCAATAGGTTTAATAGCTCTATCAAGTTCTGCTGACTAGATAAAATACTAGAGTACTCGTATGCTTATATACAAGTATATACATTAACATAAATAGTATTACAAGTACAATATAATACAGTCTAGAGTAAAAAAGGGGTTCTGAATGGTAGGCAGTTATGAATCTTTATAACTTCAGAATTTTACTAACAATCCGATTCAAATGAAACTTGACTCGTGGATAAAGCACTAGTCGTTCTATACTTGGTATTTTTTTACTTTGATGTCGCTGTGAAAACACGCTAATGAGGGATTTTATGATCCCTCGAGACTGTTACCTTACTAATCCCGACGCTAATGCATATAACATCAATGTGGAACATTCATTCGAGTTGGTGCCTTCCAAAGCATAGATAGCGATGATATTGTTACCTGGTTTTGACAGCATCAGCTGAAATAGATCGGTTTAATATTTCAACATGAATGCCTATGTACTTATCTAAGTATACACGATCTGTACTTGGCCTTTTACCATTATACGTTATGACATTACTTATATATTACGTTACGTATTTCACTATTATTATATATTACTATAATTATTATGTTTCCCTTGTGCATAATTTGTACTGTTTTGGTGGAATCCTCATAGGCGAGTTGGGGGGGTTTTGCGTGCTTCATAAAATCCTGACTGACGACAGGTTTTTATACGAGCGTTACGCTGAGGACGCGAAAGAGAAGAGCTGCTCTTAAACAGCATTTTACGATCAAGTCTCAACTAGCTCTTGATTTTCTTCTCCTTTTGTTCTTGGGCACTGCGCCTTGTTCCGTCTTCCTCCTATTGTGACATGAGATGTACATTTTGTTTCCTCAATACTGCCGTGCTTTTTCTCGCGAGTTAACACACACACACACACATCGTGGCCTTTACTTTAGTGGATAAGCTTTTTTAATGCGGCTGCAGTAAACTCTAATGCGCAGCTACTGAATTATTCACCGGTAATTATTCTTGTTCGCCCGCGCGCTAATGACTCAAAGCCCTGTAGGGGCGATAACGTGAACAGATACCTCTCTGTACACCTTCTTCTTTCTCTATCTATTGTCATTCTTATAGATAGGTAGACAGGTAGGTGGGCAGAGGTGTAGATAGATAGAGAGGTAAATATACAAATAAATAAACAGACAGATAGATAGAAAGATTAATAGATAGACAGAAAGATAAATGGATAGATAGATAGCCAGATAGTTAGACAGATACACAGCTTCATAGATAGATAGGTAGACAGGTATGTGGGCAGAGGTGTGTTTAGATAGATATAGAGATAGATAGATAGATAGATATAGATAGATAGATAGGCAGACAGATAGATAAGTAGATAGATAGATAGCCAAATAGATAGACAGATAGACAGATACACAGCTCATAGGTAGATAGGTAGATCGATAGATAGGTAGACAGGTAGATGGGCAGAGGCGTATATAGATATAGGGGATAGATAGGTAGATAGACAAATAGACAGATGGATAGATAGATAGATAGATAGGATCACTCATCTATTGTATTACCCTCGGCATTACTACACTTCCAAGATTCTGTTTATTTTTTTATCATTCATTCAAAGTATGTGTCTGTTCTTTTTTTCCCAGGGAGGTGGCAACCATGGATAAATTAGGAAACCGCATTCAAGTTTCGCGTACTCGTAGAGCGGAAAGTGGCCAACACGGGTACTCGGATGACAGTGTTTCTTGTTGATTGGCCTACAGTTGGGGAATGGGAGCCCTGGGCAAACGAACCACCGAAATGGGGAGCAAAGAACCTTTTCTCCTATGGAACCGTACCTCGCCGGCAGTTGGCTCATCTCGCCAACCATTGACTAGGTTCCTTACAAGGTATCGAACTTCAATCCCAAACTTCCGTCACTACACCCATAACCCAAGAGTTCAGTGTCTTCACACTGATGTCGAGTTCAAATTAACTTCGCAAACTTTGAAATAGGTTTATTGAAATCAAGTTGGTTTGATACCCACAGTTTTTAGTGTCAGTACAGGGCTTATGCATTATGAAGTGTCCGCCATCTTGACGGTCTGGCTATCATCTGATCGTGCCCCCTTTCCATACACATACGGGTAGTTTTCCATCAGAATAATATCTCCGGCTAGAAAATTTTGATAACGAAACATGATATCTTTAAATGTTTACAAGCCTGTGTAGGATCTTACCTTGTGGAGGGTCACGTGATATGACGTCATAACGCGTAAGCCCCATCATGAATCATGTTCTTCTTGGGCTTTGTATATGTAAATACCAAGCGACGGATACATACCCATCAATAGACAAAGGATCGGTCGGCGTATTTTTATTGATTCCCAGTGTCAGTCGGGGTCGCTTAAATCTTCCTTGGCCAACGGAGGTCTGCGTGTATAGCGACCCGACTCTGTGTTCTGGCTTTCATGATTTATTGAAATCCCTCCAACACTTCATATCTCAAAAAGAGGAGAAATTTTCCAATGCCAGCATAGACTTTTTTGCCATCGAGTACTTTTGTTCGCTGCAGGGTTTCTGTGCTGCTTCTTTTCCTCGGCGGATCGATGCCAGTGGGAGCCATTCTGACAGGATCACAAAAGGATAACTCTGCATGCAGCATCAACAACAACGGTACTAGCAATGCCAGCAGTCGGGTCTCATCCTCCACAACTCGCTGCCCTTACTATCTTCGCCAACCCCAAGGCCATTTCTCGACCCCAAATTTCCCGGGACCTTTCTCGGTGCCCTTCGACTGCAGCTGGGTCATCGACGCATCCGAATACGGCAGCGACTCTGTCATTGTCCTATACATGACGCAGATGTACCTCACCCGGGGTGTCCACATCGTCGAGTACAACTTCCACAACGCCACTCTGACTAAAGGCAGGCGAGAAAAGGCGCTTCGCTATTTGGATCGACCGTTTTCGTTCATCAAGTTCAAGGCCAAGTTCGTCGAGGTCCACGTCAGTCTGCACGATCTCAGCAATGCCAACATCAGGGTGCAGGATCGGCTCGTCGATGTCTACGGTTTCAACATCACTTACGAGATTCAGACGCCACCGCTTCGGGTTAGGCACGACACTTGCAACACTTTCAACTGCAGCTTTAACGGCCATTGCTACGTTGCAGCAAATTACAGGTAAAAACCAACAGCAATACAATAGCCATTAAGGAGTGAAGTCTACAGCAAAAAAAGGGGGGAGGGTTTCTTACTGGGCAAAACTTCATTTGCTCATTACTCCCACATTTACAAAGACATAACGGCGCAAAAAATACCACGTATACAACTTTGAATGCATAATTTAACCCTTAAGTTTCATTAAAGTCGGTTGGTTAGTTTAGCCGAAATAAAATCCTAAATTCAGACCCCCTCTTTTTCCAGTACTCTTAGACTGTAGCACATGAATTTGTATTGTCCCGCACTTGTACGACATTCTCTAAAAGTCATGTTCATTGTTAAAACGGTCACGCTACACAAGACCCAGCTATAAATCAAAAACGTGTACGCTTATTATTATACCAATTCATTTTTTTTTTCCTCCTATCATTCACGCATGAACCAC
>JAIQCU010002602.1:0-10117 GCA_022114935.1 Leptestheria dahalacensis
GGGAGCGCTACCTCCCGGCTGGGAGATGAGGCACACTCCTTCCGGCCGCGTCTACTACGTCGACCACAACAAGAGAACCACTCAGTTTACCGATCCGAGATTATCCACCAGTTTAGCACTACAGAATTTTGTCAAGTATGTTTGAACATCGCTTTTAAAATCTCCACGTCACGTGGACTTGCAATGGACAGTTTAATCTATTTAGAGTTTAATTAACCTGATTTTGTACTATTACTATTGTAATTATAAAAAACAAATAAATTTACTGTATACTATTATTAATTATAAATTAAAAAATCAAAAATTCATTCTGTTTAAATAGTTATACAAATTAAGTATTAATTAAATGCTAAGATTTACCACTTGGAAGGCTAATAAAAAGGTAAGGAAGGTAAATTAAAAATAATACCACATGTATATATACATGCCACTTTGGATTAGAAATAAATTAATTAAGAAGATAGCTATTGTGATTCATGGTAATATTTAATTGATTCTCAGTACATTACACCCAGTAGACAATACATAATTTACCACTCTGGGTTCGAAATAAATAAATCATTAAGAAAACCATTGTGATTAATGGCTGGTATTTACGGTCACATTACAATAGACTCTCATCTAATGATTTCGTCTTTACGTTATCCTAGTGCTCACCGATCCGACCGAGTGCCCACCAGCCGACACTTGCCCGCAGCAGCCCATCAGGCAGCTCCATCGACCAGCACCTGCGGCGATTCCAGGCCTGCCGGTCCGGCCGCTGGCCTAGCAGTACCTCCTGCAGCCGCAGCACCGCCGCCTGTGACGAGCGTCGCCCCGGCCGAGAGGCACGAAGAAGCACTGCCGCGCTACAAGCGAGACTTGGTGGCTAAAATCAAAATGTTCCGCAGCGAGTTGCAGTCGATGCAACCGCAGTCGGGTCACTGCCGCTTCGAGGTGTCGAGGAGCGAGATTTTCGAGGAATCCTATCGGTGCATAATGAAGATGAGGCCCAAGGACCTGCGCAAGCGGCTCATGGTGAAATTCCGCGGCGAGGAGGGCCTCGACTACGGCGGCGTGGCCAGGGAGTGGCTCCATTTGCTCTCGCAGCAAATGTTCAATCCAAACTACGGATTGTTTTGCTACTCCAGGGAGGATAATTACACCCTGCAGATCAATCCCGATAGCGCCGTCAACCCGGTAAATTAACCTTAATTGCTATTAACTTTCTGATGATAATCAAACAGGGATAGTGTAACGCACTGCAGGTGATGGCAATAGAGTGATTTTAAGTGATAGTGATGGTGATGTTGAATGATCCGTGTGTCGGTTGATAGGATCACTTGTCGTATTTTCACTTTGTGGGACGAGTGATGGGATTGGCAGTGTTCCACAGTCACCACATTGACGGCGGCTTCACCATGCCCTTCTACAAGATGCTGCTCAACAAGGCCATCACGCTGGAGGATATCGCCACCGTCGACCCGGAACTTCACAATTCCCTCACTTGGATGATGTAAGGGCTTTCGCAGATTTTCAAATCTATATACAAATAAATGATAAAACATCATAGTGTCAAATTTAATTTAATTTCAATGTTTATTTATTATAGAAGTAGATGTTAATGTAAGCAAAAATTAAAAAGATAAAATTTAAAAAAGTTGCAAACGGAGATTTAATTTAAAATAAAATTTTACGTTTTTCGAAAGAGACGCGCAGAGTATTTTTCTTAATCGGAAATGTTATGTTGCAGGTCCAACAAAATCAACGGTGTGATAGACACGACCTTCTCGGTGGAGCACGACGCTTTCGGGGAGCTGCAAGTCCACGACCTGAAGCCCAACGGTCGCGACCTGCCCGTGACCGAGGAGAACAAGAAAGAATACATCAAGTACTGGACTTCTAATTTCCCTTTCGAAACAAACATTTCTTCTTATACATCGTGGTTAAATTAAACTAACCGTGATTAATAACAGTAGTGTGGTATTTTGAAATCATCGTTAACATCTGTGTTAATTAAGTGCCTTGACAAAAAAGTGTTAATCAGTGATAATGCAGTTGGTTATTGTGTCTGAAACAGGTTGTACGTGTCCTACCGGTTCATGCGGGGCATAGAGCAGCAGTTTGTCGCCCTGCAGAAGGGCTTTCACGAGCTGATTCCCCCGCAGCTGCTGCGCCCTTTCGACGAGAGGGAGCTGGAACTGCTCATTGGTGGCATTTGCAAGATCGACATTGCTGATTGGCAGGCCAATACTCGGCTTAAGGTTTTATTTTCCTCGTGTTCCTTCCTTATTAGCTCGTATAATCAGCAGTGATTGAGTGGATTTAGTTCATTGTTTGAATTAACTGTAATTATGTTGTATTTACCCCCACAATAATTGTTTGTCTGGCATTGCAGCACTGCTCGGTGGACATGCCGGTGGTTCAGTGGTTCTGGCAGATCGTGGCCTCGTACAACGAAGAACTGCGGGCCCGACTCTTGCAGTTTGTCACGGGATCGTCCAGAGTGCCTTTGCAAGGATTTAAAGCCCTCCAAGGTTTTCATTTTTTTTAATTGCAGTACTACGTACTGGAAGTCTAGTATCGATAACAATCACTGAAAATAGTATGGGTGAAACTAGCCTTGCCTATGCATAGGTGTCTTGCTGGTAAGATAGATGAGCCGATAGAGGGGCAGACAAATAAATAGATAGATAGGCAGTTAGATGGATAGATAGATATTAAAGATAGAAAGAGAGACAGTATGCAAATAGATAGATAAATGGATAGCTACATTGGTGGATGGTTTGATAGATAGATAAGTAGATGGATAGATACACCAACAGATGGGTGGATGGATGCATCTTTCTTTCTTTTTTTAATAAGATAGATAGTTATGTAGAAAGATATGCAGATGGATAGAAGGACTTACAAATAATTAGTTAGGTAGATAGATAGATAGATATTATATATAAGAAGAGAGGCAGATGGAATAAAGATAGATAGATAGATACGTAGATAGCTAGACACACAGATCAACAGAGAAATGGTCAAACAGACAGACAAGGCATTATTTAGTGGAGGGTACTCTATAGTCCTTTTTTTATAAACTTTATATGCTACGTTAAACTGGCTATAAAAATTAAATGAAATCTTAAAATCCACATTTGCCTTTTTAAAAAAAAATATAAATAGGTTCTACCGGAGCTTCGGGACCACGTTTGTTTACCATTCATCTAATTGACGCCCCGGTAGAGAACCTGCCCAAGGCGCATACCTGCTTCAATCGACTCGATTTGCCGCCCTATCCGTCCTACGACAAGATGTACGACAAATTGACGCAGGCCATTGAAGAAACTTGCGGCTTCGCTGTCGAGTGAACGATTCCCCTTTACCGCTCCGTTTCCAGTTTGGCTATCTGCTGCTGAAACACTGAGGGGGAAAAAGACGTGGAGATTATTATTTTACCATTTTCTATATATATATACATATATATAGATAGATATATCTATATGATTACTTTAATTAATCAAACCTCTTTCCTCAACCCCGCCGAGCCGCTTTTGTGGGAGAAAAAAAACTTCTCGAAATATTTTCTGAAAAGCTTTCCGTGCTTCCCCTCTGCTTCTTTTGTTGATGGGATTTGATATGTTTGGCATCTTATTTTACAGACGTAAACAGGAAATATTCTTTTTCATAAACGATATTGTAATCCACCGTATCCGTTTTTCCACACGCGGTTGTTTTTTTTACGTTTTTTTTCTCGAGTGTGTGTGTCTGTCTGCGTGGAAAACTGTTTAGGCTAAGCGCGCGCACTAAAAACAAAATTTTTGTATTTAAAGTATTTGAGAAAAAGAAACGTGTAAGGGATACAAATAAATAAACGTATGTTGTTACCAAAGATTCTTGGTTCTGAACAGGTATCTCTCGTATAAGTTAATTTTACAGATTGAATCATCAATTTACTTTATTTCTATTGACTAGTTTCATGTCAGTTTACTTTTAAAGGAAAAGTAAAATTTCCCTGATATGTTTTTAATTTTAAAATAAAAATTTATTCTTCTATGTTAAATCGAATGTATAATATAATACGGATAAATCGTAACTGCTGTACAGGTAAAAAAATTGCTTTCGAATTATCAGCATGTAATGATACATTCAGAGTCATTATAAAATTATTATAGTGATAGAAATTAGCAATTTTGAGGTGTGTAATTGAATAAATTTTGCAATATTAGAAATTGATGTTTAGTTTTCACACAGAGATCTGACAACCCTGTAAAACTAGGGTCTCTCGTCTGTGCCGGTTTCAGTCACTTCCTGTCGCTTTCTGCGAGAGCCTTTCTCCGGCTAATCTAAGCATGGCGCGACGGAAAGAAGGCGAGCGATCGCCTCCAAACTCTGACGACCCAGATAATAACTATTACGATGACGAAGAGGAACCCGATTTCGAAGATCCCGAGGGATTTGTTGATGACATCTCTGAACAGGGTAAGTGTTAATGCGACGTCCATTTCAAGTGTCCATATGGGATTCATATGACCCTTGTGTAACAATTTCTTGTCCCTTGCAGAGTTGATGGGCGATTTGATACGCCAGAGACCCAAAGAGTCGGACGGTGTCGAGTCAGTCGTCGTCGTGGACGGAGTCCCGCAAGTCGGACCCGAGCGTCTGGAGAAGCTGCAGAATGTGTTGCGGAAACTGTTCGTCAAGTTTGGCAAGATCATTAACGAGTACTATGCCCTGAACGCAGAGGGTCACACTAAAGGATATCTCTTTCTCGAGTACTCGAACCCCGCGGAAGCGGCCGAAGCTGTCAAGAACACTAACGGATACAAGATGGACAAGAACCACACTTTCACCGTGAACCTCTTCACTGATTTTGAGAAGTACGAGAACACGCCGGAAAAGTGGGAGACCCCTGAGCCCCAGCCCTTTAAATCACAGGGTTGTCTTCAGTACTACCTGCTGGAACGTGACGCGTCTGACCAGTTTTCGGTCGTTTACGAGCAAGGTGAAAAGGTTGCCGTGTACTTGAACACGCAGCCCGAGTTGTCAAGTGTCGAGGAACGCTCCGTAAGTAGAAGCTATTGAAAGGTTAGTTTATCAGTTCTTCTTACGAGTGTATTGAATTTTTGCAGAGATGGACGGAAACGTTCGTTCGCTGGTCGCCCCTGGGAACGTACCTCGCCACCTTCCACGCCAAAGGTGTCGCCCTGTGGGGTGGCGAGAAGTTCCAGCAGATCATGCGTTTCAGTCATCCCGGTGTTCAGTTCATTGACTTTTCTCCCTGTGAGAAGTACCTGGTGACGTTCAGTCCTATGGCCGAGGCACGCAACTCTGAAGAACCTCAAGCCATCATCATCTGGGACGTTTTGACGGGCGCCAGGAAGCGCTCCTTCCACGCTGAGAGATCGCAAACCTTCCCCTACCTGAAGTGGTCGCAAGATGACAAATACTTTGCTAGAATAGGTCCCGATGTTTTGTCGGTCTACGAAACGCCCTCGTTTGGCCTTTTGGACAAGAAGTCTTTCAAGGTACATAATTTGTTCTTTTTATTTAAACGATACCCATTACTGATGGAGCGATTATTTCGTAGGTTCCAAACATTCGTGACTTTGCGTGGAGCCCGACAGACAACATTATTGCCTACTGGGTGTGCGAAGAGAAGGACACTCCGGCCCGTGTGACGCTGCTTGAGATTCCCAGCCGCAACGAGGTACGGGTCAAGAACCTGTTCAATGTCGCCGAGTGTAAGATCTACTGGCAGAAGTCGGGCGATTACCTCTGCGTCAAAGTGGACCGGTACAGCAAAGTTCGCAAGGACAAGAACGACGTCAAATACATGTAATATTAAACACAACTTTCAAGTAGATAGGAAAATTTCCTACGCATTACAAGATCATTGATTTAAGGAAAAATGATCATCAATTGGTTGTAATTACTTTCAGGGGTATTTATTACAATCTGGAAGTGTTCCACATGCGAGAGAAGCAGATCCCCGTCGACTCTGTCGAGCTGAAGGAGACGATCCACGCCTTCGCCTGGGAGCCGGTTGGCTCCAAATTCGCCGTCATCCACGGCGATCCTCCCTTGACATCCGTCTCCTTCTTTGAGGTCAAGACCGGTCAAGTGCCAGTCGCCGTCAAGAAATACGAGAAGAAGCAGTGCAATCAGCTCTATTGGGCCCCGTCAGGTTTGTAATTCCAACTCTTAATTCTCTCGCTGATCAAGATTTATTTGATTTTTCATCAGATGTAACGACTTTGAATTGGTTTTTAAGTGGAAGTTACGAGATTGAATTGACTTTTCAGGTCAGTTTATCGTCCTCGCCGGTCTGCGTGCCATGTCGGGCATTCTGGAGTTTGTGGACACTGCTGACTTCACGGTGACCAAGTCGACGGAGCACTTCATGGCCACTGACGTCGAATGGGACCCGACAGGCCGATACGTGGCGACCAGCGTCTCCTGGTGGGGTCACAAGGTGGACAATGCCTTCTGGCTGTGGTCCTTCCAGGGCAGGATTCTCAAGCGCGTCCAGCTGGACCGCTTCTGCCAGTTCCAGTGGCGACCCCGTCCGCCCACCCTCCTCTCAGCGCAGCAGATCAAGGACATCCGCAAGAACCTGAAGAAGTACAGCGCCCAGTTTGACGCACAGGACAAGATGAAGCGTTACAAGGGCTCCGAGGTATTCATATTTTTAAACACGTATTTATCAAGTTAGTTTAAGTTTAGTTAACCAGTTCACCAGTTATTATAAATAATTATTAAAAAAATAAAATATCATCTTTGTCCCTCGCTGTAGGCCTTGATTGAGAAACGCCGCAAGCTGATGCAAGAATATGAAGAGTTTAGTAAGAAGAAGAAGGAGCAGTACGCTGCGAACAGACAGCGCCGCCTTGCGCTGCGCGGAAGTAAGTTGTTACCCAGCGTTTCATTATTCACGTGTTAGAGTCTGATCAGTTCAGTAAAAAAAAAAAACCTTGGCTGTTATTAATCGTTGGGGAGAATCGAATTGTATTTGCTTATGAATGTCTTGTATCATAGATGTCGATACTGACGCCGCGACAACTACTGAACTCGAGGAGGAGACTTTTGAATTTTTCGTCAAGGAAGAGACCATCATGCTCGACGAGTAATCGCCCGGAGTCTTTTAACGATCCAGCCCGTGCCAGTTTGAACATTTCGTTGAAGAAACACGTCCAGATTCGCGGGCTTTGACTCGGGGGGCGACACTACGAGAGCTGCTTTACACCAATGCCGGAACAATTGTGGGTTTTCGCGTTCTTCTTCGGCCGCGATTATGCTGTACCATTCAGATTGATTACAAATACAAATAGTGGCTCCTCAGATCTTGTCGGTTGACGTTGTTTCTTTTAACGATTTAGAAGGAAAAGGGAACGGGGAAATAATCGTTCAGGTTATAGAGATGAACACACGGCCTCGGGAAGTCTCGGTGTCGATAAGCGTCAGCGTATACCGGTCCAGGACATGCGCATGGCGAAACCTTTTCCTGGGCTCGTCAAGTGAAGGATGACGACAGCCTTTCCAAATTTGAGATCCGACGACTTGAACGGGATCAAGTGATTGTGACCCGGAAGGTCTGGGGCTCGGGCAGGATCCTCGCGGCTGCTGTTTGCCGAGAGAGCCCCGACTGTTGACAAAATTGCTCTCGTTCATCTTTAAATTTAAAATACTATGAGCATTGAAGCTTTACCTGACTTGTCGATCTTCTCGCAAAGCAAGAGGACCGGCATGTCTTTGCCGGGGACAGAAACTTCGATGAAGTTGCCGCTGAAGGCTTGGTAGCCGTTGCAGGATTTCGAGTTGCTGACTGGCGCTAATTGGAGAGAGTGCGAATCTTCTATCTGTAATTAATTTACAGATATTACAGTGCAAGTTCTTGACGATTAGAACTCTTCAAATCGCGGAAGAATTTAGAGGTTTTGTTATTTTCTTTGGTTTCTAACCTTCATTCTTATTAAGCTAAATGAAGTTTTATGATTACAGTTAACCATTTATAGTGTTATAAGTATACGGTGAATTTTACCGGCCATGTAACATTTGAGACATGAATTGGCATGTACCTGAAGCCATAGGGCTGTTGAATCGTTCGCCTCCTTCTTTTTGCTTCCGGCCAGCGTCTTGTTCGACAGGACGAAATCCCAGGCGCATGTCAAGGAGCCAGTGTCTTCATCCTCCTCGTTATAGTTCCTATTATGAAGCATTATGCATTTGATCTTCAATTGCAATTATTTTAATATATTAATGAATTATACGAGAACGTTAACTTACATCAAATCGAAAGGTAAATTTGACATTCGATACATTAAAAGTCAAGTCTGCGTACCACGGGATAGTGAAGAATCCATCGGTACCGAGATCGGGCTGGACGTTCCCGCAGATGGCCGGCGGATGAATGAAGTCGTACCGCCCGTGAAAGAGAGGCACACTCGACTTGAAGTACAGAGCCGTCGATTGCTGACCGTCCACTTCCAGCACTGCTGACAGCGACGATACAGATGAGAGGATTTTCACCGGAAGAAAGATCTGCGAACATAAAAATCCAAACGCGTCTCGGAATATCTGTTTCACTATCAAGGTTTCTACCGATACATTGATATGCGATATCAAACCATACCGATATACTGTACGGAAAAAAATAATCGATATCGATTTTTTTGCACATTATTTCGATATTAATTGATCCTCGTTTTGATCTCCAGATCTCCAATCTGGGTGCAATCTGGCTACGCCCGATGGTCTCTATCAGTTCAGGGTTATGCCCTTTGGTCTCTGCAACGCACCAAGTCATTTCCAGAGAATCATGGATGTGGTTCTATCTGGAATTAAGGAAAATAAGCTTGTTTGGCCTATTTGGATGACTTGGTAATTTTCTCTAAAACATTTGAGGAACATTTAGTTCACATCGAAGAGATACTTCGATGTTTAGAGAAAGCTCGACTTCAGTTAAAGCCTGTCAAATGTAATTTTGCTTTTGAGTGGCCGGGAACATCTAGACGCTGACGCTTTGTCAAGGCATCCATTGCAAGGGGATCAAATTGAGAGTTCAGTGGAGGATGGTGCAATGTTAAGGAGGATGTTGGTAAGATGCAAAAAGAGGACCCTATTTGGGGTCTAGGGTCTATGGAGGAGTGCCAAGGCGGGAGAGTTAGCTTTGCGACTTTGCGTCCCTAAACAGCTTCGAAAGGATGTCATGTACACGTGCCATGGCGATCTTACAGCGGCGCATCTGGGGTTGAAGAGAACCTTGCGTCGCGTTACTTTTGGCCTAAGATGGAGAAACAAATCGCTTCATATGTACGCACGTGTTTGGACTGTCAAACGAGAAAGGCTGAGAAAAACAAGCCAAAGGGTTTCCTTGTGCCTATGAAGGCTGAAAGGCCGTTTCAGCAACTCCCCAGTCAGTCAACAGGCACATAATAGTTCTGACGGATTACTTCACGCGGTGGGTAGAGGGTAGAGACGAAAGCGGTAGCAGCTGAGTTTTTGGTACAGAACGTGATTCTACGACACGGAGCGCCTGAGAAGATCCTGAGTGATCGGGGTTATCTTGTTTCCTCTCAACGATGTTTGCGGAAGTTACCAAATACTTGCAAACGAATCACGTTACGACCACAGCTTTTCACCCAGCCTGTAATGGGCAAAATTCAACGCTCGCTACCTCCCTGTCGTTTTTCTGTAACAAGAAACACGACGATTGGCATATCTATCTACCGTATGTAACGTTTGCGTACAACAGCAGCGTACACGGAACCACCAGGTTGAAACCCTATTTTCCTAGAGCGCCAGGCGACGACGAAGAGTTTGTCGACTGGGAACTGCAAGATACTAGGCGGAAAGAGGCGAAAGATTCTATCGGTGCGAAGGAAGACAATCAAGGCCAGAAATTTCCCAGGCACTCAGCAGAGGAACAGAAACATTTGACTTCTGATCCATTACGAGCAGTAAAGGAGACAGACGAGATACAGGCAAATGAGCCACGCCTGGCGGGTGTGAAAAGGGTTAAGAACAGAGTTTCTAGCCAAACGATCCCAACAGGCGAAGGGGTTCGCAGATCAGAAAGAATTCGGAACCTACAAAAGAACTCAGCAATTTAATGCGTCAAGCAGGAAGGTCTCTTCTTTAAGTTCCGTTT
>JAIQCU010002603.1:0-10312 GCA_022114935.1 Leptestheria dahalacensis
GTCGGACAGAGCCAGTGTGTCACATTACTTTGATGTAGAGATAAGACCTGCGCATTGGGAGGTGTTAACAAAGCATCACAGCAATTAGTCGCGCTGGTGAAATGTGCACGCAAGGCTCTCGGTGAAGCTTAATGCGATTTGAATACCTTTTTTTTATAAAGAAAACCTCGCCGTAGTCCCTTATTACTCACGCTATATCCAATGCGGAATTCCAAATTAGTCAATGTGGCAACACTGCGATGCTGCAAGGGGAAAACCGTGGTACTGTATAGTGATACTCTTTTTACCCGTAGGGTTCGCAAGTCTGAAAATCCTCCAACACTTCATCGAAAATTTCGAGAAAAATTTCGAAAAATAGTTGATAGTTAATAGCGTACGGGTTAGTTGGGACGGGACATAGATTGGGATTGGAAACGAGACATTTTCACCCGAGTTCAATAAGAGTGAAACTTGACGTGGGACGGGATAGCGTTTGATCGATTCTGAATTGATAAGGAAAGATGGCATAGTGAAAGTGAATGAGATACCCTTTTGTTTTAGCCAAATCTACAACGAAAATCTCAAGAATCCCTAGAAAATCTTTGAAATAGTAGATGGTAAATAGTTGATAGTTAATACCGTACACGGGTTAGTTGGGACGGGACATGGATTGGAATGGGAAACCAGACATATTCACCCGGGTTCAATAAGAGAGACATTTGACGTGGGACGGGATAGCGTTTGATCAAATCTGAATAAATCAGGAAAAATGGGATAGTGGAACGGGATACTCCTTTGCCTCAGGCAAATCGACCACCAGAATCTCAAGAATCCCTAGAATAGTAGATGGTAAATAGTTAATAGCTAATAGCGCACGGGTTAGTTGGGACGGGACATGGATTGGGATTGGAAACCAGGCATTTTCACCCGAGTTCAGTAAGAGCAAAATTTGACTTGGGACGGGATAGCGTTTGATCGAATCTGAATAAATGAGGAAAAATGGGATAGTGGAACGGGATAGCCTTTTGCCTTGGGCAATTCTACCACCAAAAATCTTTAAAATCCCGAGTAAAATTTAACACATTTCCGTGGATTTGCGAACCCCTTACCCTTACCGTCGTAATTGAGAAGTCATGAAATGTTTGGCCGTTAACGGAATGAACTGGTGAGAACCTCGGGGGTTTTCTCTCTCTCTTGCTCAAGTGGAGCGTGTGTTTGATTCCAAATGATATTTCTGGCGCCCCGCTGCGATTTTGTGTGGCCACTGTCCACCACTGCAAATGACCGCAGCCCTGCCCTTTTAAATATCTCTCAACCGTCCAAATTGGAGCTAAAACTGCTTAATCCTATGCTGAGTACTACTGAATGTAAAGCAGCGAACCGGGAAAGGGGGGGGGAGCTATTGTCCAAGCAGCTTAGAACAAATGATTGCCTAGTATGGTGTGGGTTCTTAGCAGACTGTAGTTACGGGCCAAGTTTATAGTTACTTACCAGAGATGAGCTACCATAACGGGATAGATTATGTGCGTAAGCAGTGATAATGAAGGCCAACAATGGGATAGGTTCAACGAGTAGAGTTTACCTTTTCCTTTAGCTGGTTCAAATCGGTGGGAGGGACGGAGGACTGATGGCGACGAATGGGATATGAAGTAGGGATAGCCGCCATGAATGCTTTCTCTGCAAGGGTGTTATTAAAATGAGATGGGACAGCTTTTTTTCCAATCTATCAAGGTATTGGGATTGCGATAACGGGATAGGGATTTGCTACGAACGGTTCTTATATAGCTTGTAAGTATTTTATGTATGGGTTGGGTTGGGACGGGATGGGATATGCATTGGGATAGGGAACAAGATAGTTTTACTCCAGTCGAAAAGGGGGACATTTGACCTGCGATGGGATAGCCTTTGATGAAACTGAACTAATGAGAAAATTGGGATAGATAATGGGATAGTCTTTTGTCTTAGGCAGTACTACCACCAGAGTATTATTAGTTAGCAGTAGCTCATCGTTTCATTGGACTAGGTCTGTTTATTCAGAACGGCATTTTAATTAGCGGGACATAAAATGGGATAGGAGGTAATTGGTATTACAATCCCACTGTTTTGTTGTAGAGCCAATATTTTACAAACATGAGCTTGATACAGTTTAAACCCTCTTTCCTGTAAACCTAAAGGGATGCTACGGGACATGGAGTGGGATAGGGTAGACCATTTGGGATATATGCGAGATTTAAACACTTTCAAATCTTCAATGTCATAGAAAGGAAACTGTGGAACTTACAGAATGGGACTCTTTTGAAAACGTGTGTTGTCTCAGCGGAAACACCATATGGGCGAAAATGGGACGCGGACATAATGGTATGCTGGGAATATGAAGAATGAAACACCAAACATCCCAAGCAAAACTCGATTTCATACGGGGCATACTGAACTGCATAACGATGGGATACCTCTACTCTTGTTAACATCATGTGGTGTGGATATGACACGGGCGGAAAAAAAGGGATAGGAATGGGCAGAATGGGACATTGATGGGATACCAGTTTTCAAATCCTATTTCATAACCCTCGAAAACTGGTGACTAAAACGGGATACTCCATGCTCTACTCTTGTTAACATCATGTGGTGGGATATGGCAGGGACGGGAATAAACGGGATAGGAATGTGCAAAATGGGACACTGATGAGATATCAGTTTCCAAATCCTATTTCCATTTCCTAACCCTCGAAAACTGGAGACCTAAACGGGTTATCCCTTGCTCTTCTGCCCTTGTTAATATCGTGTGGTGGGATATAGCAGAGGCGGGAAAAAACGGGATAGAAATTCACAAAACGGGACACTGATGGGACATCAGTTTCCAAATCCTATTTCCTAACACCTCGAAAACTGGGGACCTAAACGGGTTATCCCTTGCTCTTCTGCTCTTGTTAATATCGTATGGTGGGATATAGCAGAGGCGGGAAAAAACGGGATAGAAATTCACAAAACGGGACACTGATGGGATATCAGTTTCCAAATCCCATCTCCTAACCTGCGAAAATTGGGGGACATAAAAAGGGATACCCCCAATGGGATAGGCATTCTCACTGCTATATACCTTCTGGGCTCTTTTTTAATTAACTCTTGTGTATATCCCATCCTGAGAATGTTTTTTTACACTTATTAAGTTCATTAATGATCAATTCTTTGTGCGAAGTTTTGCGTGGGAAATCCTCGTTGCTGGGAAAAAACTGTTCGCCGCAAATTTGACGGGTGGTCGTTGCATTTAGAAAAAAAAACTTGTAAAGAGTCGTAACTCAGGCTAAAAGGTGCCATGAGTAACTCTCGCGTGCACATATGGATGATCACTCGGAACGCGCATCATTAGCTGCGACTGCGTATCGAAAGCTGACGCGCATGCGTGTATCGATCCCCCTTATGGGCGCCATAGACCACCGACCCCGAGGCTGTACAAAAAACCAGTCAACACACACAAAACACCAAATCGCGTGTGCTGGCGCCATTATTCATGTCCTCATATGTGTAATATAGGCAACAGCCCCAGAAAAAAATCATTTCTGTCATTGTCCCAATTCAGTTTTTGATCTTTATGATTCAAGTTCTTCATTTTGGCCATGCTGCATATTAATAAGGCGACGGTCTAAAAATAAGGACCAGTTTCTATGTTTGCGTACACAAAAAATCAGTTGTAATTAAGCTGTTGCAACTTTGATGCATTGCGGTTGTAGCCTTGCAGCAGTTGGGGCTTTTCCTTCCAAGTGATTCAAAGGATTGGATACGGTCGATGTTTCAATGTTAGAGGAAGACAATGCTGAATTCTAGCACTCCATTACGAGGACGGATTACGTATGAAAGGGCAGAAGTAGCTAATTAGTTTCTCTTGTTACTTTGAACGTCTGGTTAGAGCCGGAGAGTTGGAAAATAACAACTAACAAATGGCGCTGGCCGGGCGCTATTAGAAAATGGGTCAGCGTCAATCACGCATAAGTTACGGTGTGTGTCCGCTCTTTTGTCTGCACCAGAAAAAGAGGTAAAAAAGAACAGCACAGAGATTGGGATTGGGGAAAAAAAGCCAACGGGTTGTGTGATATCTGATGAATTGTGCTGACATGGCACATGCAAATAAGCGTAAAATAAAACGTGCCATGTTCTATAGAAACGTGTCATCGAATGCTGTTCCCCTTTTCGTTTGCTCAAGGCTCTTTATATCGATGCTGTAAGCAACCTTGAGCGAGATTGTCAAGGTTTCGCATTAGAGAGTCACGTAGTGAGTCACTGTGAGGCGTCGGGTACAAAGTCGTTTACGAAACTCGTGAATCTGTCCGGTCGAAAGGGAATCAAAGAGTCATTGGAACGTTATTGATCCGTCAATGGGTTGACCGGGAGAATCATTGGGAATGAGATGGGAATCACTTGGATTCTATTGAGTCAATCTGGTGGAAGATGCTTCTACAGTTACGGCAAGATTCAGCGAGGATTCCATAAGAATCATCTGCTGAAGGAATCACTTTAGTGTCTTGTGAGTTCAGTAGCCAAGTTTTTAATAAATGAGTCATTCAGACTGGTTCAAGAGTCATCTAGCTGCTAGTGAATCATTCTGATCCAAGATGCTTTCAAATTTACGGTAAGACTCAAAACGGAGTCAATTAAGAATCATCTGCTGGATGAGTTAGTAGAGCCCAAGGATTCAATCAATGAGTCATTCAGAATCCTTCGGAAATCAGCTAGATTCTAGTGAGTCATCCTAGGGGAAGATGCTTCACTTTCGCGGTAAGACTCATACAGGAATCCATGAGGAATCATTCTGGTAGAAGAATCGGTAGATTCCGAAGTCTCCATTCAACGTGTCATTCAGAATCGTTCAGGAATCAGCTAGACTGGAAAGAATCTGGTGGAAGATGTTTTTAAAATTTACGTCAGGATTCAACTACGAGTCCATAAGGATCATTTGCGGGAAGAACGATTTTGCTTTGAGAGTTAGGGTAGATCCACGTTTTTAATGATTGAATCGTTCAGAATCATTCAAGAATCAATGAGTCAGATGGATAATTGTACTGAAACTAAGATAGTCAATACGGGTCATTCTCGTACCACTGCACCGATGCAATACTAAGACGGTCATCAGTACATCTCTGTAACTCGTAAGACAGCTGAACATCCAAGTACCATAGCGATTCATTCCAACCATTCTTGCCGTACAGTCGTTTCGGCGTCCCATGCAGAGTCATAATGAATGAGTCATTCAAATTGGGTAGGGAATGAGCAAAGTGCCAAAACAAGCGCCGGTCTCCGTGGGAAAGCTTACCTGCTCTGAAGACCAGACATACAAGTTCTGCCAATGAGTCATATGGCACAACCGGGAAGCGTTACACGCGATAGTAAATTGGCAAGCCTGTATTACGACCATTATAAAACGTCGGATCACGTTGCTGAGACTAACAACATCAAATCTCTATAGCGTTATAAGAAAGTCCATAAGAGTTATTTAGGATTTCATGTAAAAGTCTGTGTTAAGAGTCATTTTCCAAACATCTGATTATGACATCGCGTAGCAGGTGAATCTGTACGGGTCAAGTACGAGTCATTTGTGAGTCATTTGTGAGTCATATTGCGATAAGTATAGACGAGTCGGTTTTGACGGTCATTATGGATTAGGCAGTGATTCATCTGACTCCTTTTATCCCTTCTTGTCAAGGCAAAAGCTCACCTGACAGGCTGCGTACACTCGGAGTGCCTTGAAACAAAATGGCCCAGACCCTTTGACCAATATGGCGTCGTTTTGCGCGCATACAGCATCATTATGACCGGTGGCCATATTAGGCGTGCCTTGTGTGTGCGCTTCTTGCCAAAGACCCATAAGACTTGCTGGAAACTCCATTATAGAAGAGTATGCACTTTAAAGTTTATCACCTGACGGACAGCCCGTTACTGGAGCGAACCTCTCGATATGGACAACCGAGAAACAGTATATTTATCAACCTTGAAAAGTCTGTCTCCGTGAGATATACCAAATCCAGTATTTTTTTTTTCTAATGGAAACTTAGACCGGCACGCGACTAGACAATTACCGGTCATTTATCGGTTCAGTGTATCGCCCCTGTTTTATTAGCCCACCAATATCAATTCTATACTAGTTTTTTTTTGCGGGTGATCGGAAATCTAATTCTTGTTGAGAAATTGAAAAATGAAAAGTCCCACTTTTAAAATTGGCCATCTGATATCAACTTATTATATTTTATCTGGCGAAGTTGGTATTTTAAGAATTTCCACCGTTTGTCACATTTTGCAATCTTCTCTGTTTACTTAAAACAAATAGGATTGGTGTCCAGTTTTTAATCTTAGATTCCAGATATTAGACGCTAAAACTCTAAGACAGAATACTGGAATACAGTAAAACGATAGAGTATGGAAAATAGAAGATTATAGTATATAAGATTATCTCTGAAGAATGTATTCAATCCGTTGTAGTCTTTCAGTTATGAATTTGGCAATACTGACTGTGCAAAAGTGATATTGGCAAAAAGAATATGTTTTCAAAAGTGCAATTCGAATGCGAAGGCACGCGTTCCTCGGAGGAAGCCACTATCCGTCTTTGGGTAAAGTTAAAAGCGGCCTGTTACGGCATCCCTTTCCTCAGTTGCTTACCTGTCTCGCTCCAGTGAAGGTGTAGTCGCACGCGCGCTCGTGTGTCGCTTCTCTGTATACGTTTCTCTACTTGAAGCAAAGATCAAACTACTTGATTTTCTTTTTCTCTACCCCGAGTGTTATTGCACGTAACCCGTTGAACCGGATCAAAAGAGTCTTAATTACATGAATTAATCACCTGGCGTTGCTCGTTCTTGAAAGGTAAGTTGGGGTCAGACGCCCGTGTGTGTGTGCAGTGTGTTTAAGTAAATAAAAGGGAACCTGTTTTCGCAGTTATGTCTCGAGATATATAGCTCTCAACCTCGAGATATTTACTTGAACCTCTTGATTTATTTTTTTATTTGTGGGGTCTGTATAATTTAATGGCAATTTTTTAAATTGATGTAATTTTTAGTTTAACTAATTAAAAAAAAAATTATTTGAAAGAGAGAGACAGAGAGAAAGGGAAGGTACCTAAATGCGAAGAGATGAGTGTGCAAATAACAGTGAAACCGTACGAGACTTTATGACTCCATTGTTGTCCCGGCAACACACACACACACACACATATTCCTCTCTCAAACAACACATGCATGTTTAATTATCGTGCCTCGCAGCCAGATAATGATACCCGAGTACTGAGCATTTCTGTAATGATCGATGACGGATCCGATCACTGGGAATTCTTCCCATCTGGACCCTAATTTTGGTCGAAGAAAAAAGAAAGAAAAATAATTTGAAATTAAAAATAGAAAACAAGAGAGGGAATATGTTAAATGTGTTGTGTGGAGTATATCCTCCCAAAAGGAACTGCATGCAAATCAGTTCTCTCTGTTTACCTATGCATGGCAATAGACCAAACAAGTTTCCATGTAGAACCGCTGCTTATTCACCCCGGCTGAGGAATCAGTAAACGGAGCTTTCAAGTTATTGTTTGACTTGTTACAGTAATCGCCTTCACTACTTGGATCTATTGGTCAGCGTCAGTACTCAGATCACTGCTAGTAATCGGTTATCGGTTATCGGATCCGGATACCGTGTTTCATTTGGACTGTATAGGAATCAGACTCTTGTAGGTTATAGTGACAGGTTTACGAGTCCAAACTATGAAGACGGTTACTGGATCATTTGAACGATAACCTTGTCGGTACCGGTTTGCTCATTTTATTTTTTTTCCCCCTAAAAACAGGGCTCAGTAAACCCAATTCGACCAGTAATCAGTTAGAAACGGTTACTTGAACGGTTACTTTGCTCGATTCGTAGACTAATCTTAATTTCTATATCGATGTAACAGGTTTTTTTTAAGCCAGCTGCGAATCCAAATTAACGAGAACGGTTGTTAACCGGTTACTTTTTGCCGAATCCGGTTACTCGGCAGTGAATTCTCCTTTTAAAGAAATGGACTTTTCTTCATTGACCGAGCATTCGTGACCGTTACGGTATTGGAATATAGGAAAGAACACTGTAAGGAAACGGTTACGTGAACGGTTACTTTGCTGGATTCAGAGCCTGATCTCGAGTTGTGCCTCAGTGTAACCAGTTATATGAATTGCAAAAGCCGGCTGCGGATACTAACCGATTACTTTTTGTTGAATCCGGATACTCGGCAGTAAATTTCGTCTAAAACTTGACTACTTATGATTTGTAACCGGTTACAGTACTGGATAGGAAAGAACGCAATCAGGGAAACGGTTACCTGAACGGTTCCTTTGCTGGATTCGTAGCCTGATCTTGTATCAATGTAACCAGATGTTGTTTTACAAAATGTAGAAGCCGGCTGCGTATCCAAATAATGAGAACGGTTACTAACCGATTACTGTTGGTCGAATCCGGATACTCGGCAGTAAATTTCGTCTAAAACTTGAATACTTATCATTTGTAACCGGTTACAGTATTGGATAGGAAAGAACACCATCAGGGAAACGGTTACTCTATCTCCCATTTGATTACAAAATTAGCTGAAAATTCCTTTTTTTATTATTGGTGTGTTTCTTCTTTCAAAAGGAGATCGAGTAACTGGTTACTAACCAGGGCCTCGTTGCTACCGAGATTACATCAGACATTTTTTTCCCGGTCCTCTGGGCCTGCTGTGAACACGACGGAGCAAAAAAATTGGAACTCGAGTTACACAGGAGGAACAAAATTCCCGATTTTTTTTTCAACCTTGTCCTCGGCATGGTTAACCGGCGTCTTAATTGCACAACGCTATAATCCCATAGAGAGAGAGAGTTGTTGAGGAGAAAAAAGGTCAACTAAAAGGTCACCAGTTTGATTATTTTGAAAGTAAAATTACGCCGTTTAGAAAGTAATGTCAGAAGGTATGACGTCATCAGTTCGTCACTGGGATGACGTCCAAAGGAGATGATTTCAGTACCGTTTGAACGAGTTCATTGGGAGTTATATTCTTGGGTTAAGAATCAAGTTAAATTTTACTTAATTCAATTAAAGAGGGAATTCGAGCTTTCCCACACCGTTTTTTTTTAAACTAAGGAACAACCCTTTGATTGTAATTTTTATTTTTCAGTCGACTGTATACACAAAGAGAACTGGGGCATTAGAGAGTGAAAAAAAAAATAAGACACGATTCTACCTAATTTTTTTCCCTCAAGCGTAATTTCCCCCTTTCCCCCCGTGCCTTTGTATTCTCCCTCTGTTCTTCATAACTTTCAACTAAATTTGAATTCATATTCACTTAAATTCGACTAATATTTGAACTCGTTTAGTCGCATCAACAATTCGTTCATCTGTAATTCCAGTTAAGTCGTAACGTTATTGTATTTCGTGGTGAATTTCTCGTCGTACTTACCCTTGTATTGTATCATCGTTATGAATCTTGAATGGCACGTTTTCAAGAATCTTTCCAGGGCAATAAGTCTCCCACACTTTCGCTTTTTTTACACGCAAACACATATGCACAAGAGAGATCCTCATGGTCTTTGAAGATGGAGAAAAATTAACCATTAATCACAATCGTGACTGTGATTTCTCACCGTGTGTGTTTGTACTCGGGGTCCCCCCCTTGAAACTCCTCGCCGACTCCCGTTGCGTCGTCCGGCCAAAGTCCGGACCGTCTACCAGCCGTGCACACAACGACAGGAATCACGCTTTTCAACGCCCTTTTTACATTAAACGATAAGCATCGATGTGTACGTACGCGAGCCCCTTTTAACCGGTCGATGGTTATCAGGTGGCGAAGAGCACGAGATTGGTTTTCGAGATACCGGCTCCGCTGCTCTTTACCGTTTAGCCCGAGCGCAACGTGCGGCGAATCTACAATTCAGTTTTGTGATTTAAGAAATTTGAATTTCCCGCGTGAATTTTAATTGAAATTCTCGTGTATTATTGGAGTTCGATTTTTTATGGAATTGAGTTTAATGCTGCGTCATTTTGAATCGCATTCTTATAGGGCTAAATGACCCGTATATGTGTCATTGTATATCCTTTTCCAGGGTAGCGAACCCCCCCTGCGAGTGGCCACCTGCTGATCCTGAGACACTTTTTAAGGGCAAATGGTATTTATTTTGTGTCACTTTGTTGTGACGTTTTAGAAAATCTGCCCGTCATTGAAGGACAATTTTCTTATTTTAAAAAAATGTCGAGAGGGTGTGTAATTTCTTCGAGAGTTGCCAACCCTACCTTGGTTGGTTGTCGTGAGACCTTTAGAATTTCCTTTTTCGTTTTATTTATTTTTTTATTAATGTTATTTGTT
>JAIQCU010002605.1:0-10068 GCA_022114935.1 Leptestheria dahalacensis
AAACGCCCGACGAGGCATTTTTTCAACATCGATTCGTAGTTTACCCACCGGTGGACCTAATTGAAGTTTCCTGTCATTAAATTTTCCGACTTAAAATGAATAAGAAAAAAAACTAAGTTTTCTTTAACATTCAATTATATTTAATTCACGAATATGGCATTCAAAATTAAAGTAAATTTGGCAATTGTACTGGTCTACTTTTCATTGGTTAGTTTGAATTTGATGTGTTATATCAGTTTTAACTAATGAATTACACTTACTTAAACTGATTAGTATAATAATTAAGTTTTAGAATCAGTAAAAAATCAGCAATTTTAAATGTTTCAAACATATCGATTATGAAAACAGAGGAAAACCTCATCGAAAAGATCGGTGGCATCAATCCCTATCCCCCGTATCAACTCGGCTTCTCCACCGGGGTGGAATTCCATGTAGGGAGTCACATTGTACACATTTCCTAAATGAGAAGGTTTAGATTAATAACTAGTATAATGTAATAAAAGCACAATTTGTAATAATAACAAGATACAAATAAGTTCACGAATGATGTAAATTAACTTAACTTCATTATAAAGTTGGTACTTAAAAATTAAAGTCAAAATTATTTTTTTACACAAATACAAATTATAACAACTTTAAATATTTTCACAGTTAATGATACCGCGTATTGCGAGCCATGCATCGTCGCGTTTATTGTGTCGGGCCAGTTCTTCGAGGGAAATCTCTCGCAGTCGTCCTCCGCAGCCCGTTAGATCCGCACCGGAATTCGTCAGTCGTACCCAGTCCATCAGGGAGCGTCCCGGTTTCAAGGCAGTTTTATTCCTAGGATTACCTGAAAGACAAATAACATAANCCAAAACAGACATTGGCTAATGGAAGAAGTGGAAAAAGTGCCGAGGCGTTTTGTTTTGCGCCGGCCAGGCTGCGCGTTGCGTGGGTGAAGGCAAGTGTGGCGAGAATCAATAACAAATAATTAAAATGAGTACGATTACTTGGGAACGGTTACTCAACTCAACTTCGAATAGAAGATTAAAAAAATCTCGCTACGTACGTTATTTTACCAGATTTTACTTTGTGGTTACCTACATGTAAAAGTATCGGGTATCCGTAACTAACCAATTGCCGTATTTGAATATGATTCCTCAAGTACCGTTACAAACTTGATTACTAAACTTTTTCTTTATTATCTCTGAATTCGTTATCCTGGCAATGTGTGTTCACTGGATGAAGCTTTTTTAGAAATGTATTTAAGTGGTGATTACAGCTGTTTGGTAACCGTTCACACTGAACCGGTTACCGTATAACTGATTACAACACTTATATTTTACAGATTGTAAAGATCTGTTAAAATTTTCTTCCAAAATTTTATTTTTAAACAAATATTGAACACACATATACATGCGACACAACATTCACCTTAATTTGCTTTAGGGAGTTGGCGTGAAAGTTACACGCCACAGAGCCAATCAATAAATCGGATATTAGACAACCAGGAAGTCGACATGGATATCCTATATTGCTTTCAATATACATTTAACCAAAACCTGTTCATTTACAATATTATTAACGGCTTCTAGGTGTGATCATATTACGTTTAAAAACTCCCCGCATGCGTTTTATAAGGATTTTCCGAGTCGGGTACATGAACCGTTTGAAACCTTACTCGAGTACACACATATGAACTCGCACAGTACGACACAGCTGTACTATACACAATTAGAGCAGAGCAATTGGCCTCCAAAACTAAAGCCGTCCTTAAAGCATAAAGCGTGAACTTTAACCTCAACATGGCGTACGATACACCACTGAAAGTGCTGGTGCTGTTTCATCAGTCACATATAGTTAAGTAGCTATAGTATATGCTTTGTAATACGTAAAACTAAGGCGATAGATAGAGTATTTCAACAAAACCATTGGTACATGTTAGTTATGATCAACCGCACATGCTTCAATAATGTACATCGAGAAAGTGTGACTTAATTCCTGCTGTATGACCTCTGCAGTATAATTACCTGTTGCAGACCCTGTAGAAGTATTCAAAGAAGTCATTTTAAAACTTTCACCGGATAAAAACGTAGTTTAAAACAATGCAAGGCGCTAGAAATTGAGGCAAAACCAGTTTTGTTTACACCAGCAGACGACAGTTACCATGGCAACCATTAAAAAAATGCTAAACTTCCTATAGACCGTTTATGTCAAAACCCAACTTGTAACAAACTGCTTCATATATTATTAGGTCCTTTCAACTTTCAATTTCAAAAACACATAATAAAAAGCAATGTCATAACACTACATGACGGTACATGAGTCGGCCGACATTTGAGCGGGATCCATTCCTCCTAGACCGAGGCTCTCTAGAGGGTTCGCAGGCATTTCTCCCGCCAAGTCTTTGGGCGGGTGTCCGCACTCCTGCATCTGCTGCATCAAGCTCATGATCTTCTCAAAACGGGCTTTCTTGACATCGGCACTGTCGTTTTCCGTCTCGCTCTCAAACTCCACGCACACCTGTTGCATGATTGAAAACTGCTTGTTGTAGTTTTCATATTCCGTTTCCTCGAGCTTCGGTCGGTTGTCGGCGAGCCAGTCTGGATACTTGAAATAAAATAATAAATTTGTAAATGACATGGATTTTTTAAAAATGTAACAGAATTTCATGAATGTAACATAAACGAGTTATTCCTACTTTATTGGTAATTTCCTTTAACGACGGGTAAAGCAAGTCTTTGGACAACAAGCTCTGAAGCATTCCCTGCATGGCGGGGAACAGATCATCGAGCCCGCCAAATGCTCCCTCTGCAGCCTCACCACCGCCGGCAGCTTCATCCCCCATCGCCATTTTCTCAAGAAGGCTCGCCAAGGTTTCTTCACCGCCCGTCTGCAACGCTTCCGCTCCTTCGGCCAGGCTTTTCAATGTGTCGGCCAGTGAGGCGCCAACGTCCATGTCCGTCTGGAAAACCTTTCCCGCAGCCTGTTGGGACATTTTGAAAAGACTCTCCGCTATGTTCGTCTCGTCGGTACCGCCGTGCGCACCAGACTCCATCATCGCGCGGATGTTCATCTCGAACTCCTCGCTGGCCTGTTTGAGGAACTCCTCAGACCAGACAACATCTTTAACTTCCTTTGGTTTTTCAGAATCCACAGCAGCGGTTGGCGCCGGTGCTGGTGAGGAGGGGACGGGCTTGTCAAATCCTTGAAGGGCATCTGAAATAGTGAAACATTTCAAGGAAAAACTTTACATACTGTACTTTTCAATTTTCATTAACAGGAATTACCGTCAAGTAGTTGATCGAGCTCAGGATCCTCGGTTTTCTTCTTTTCCGTGTTTTTGCTTTCGTCACTCATTTGCTTGTACTTGTAGCGTATGTAAGATAAAACTGGAAAGGAATTTAAAGTTTTACTTAAAGCAAACTTGACCTCTTCTTTTTGGCTCCTCTTCAGGTATTTCAGTGTGTCGGCAGGGAGCGCGAGAAAATTGCAACCCTTATGTATGTTTGGGTAGAGACAGGTGCTGTAATATTTTTTTGGAAAAGTGGAATCACTGTTCAGGGACTTTTGCTTCCGTGTAAATAGATCCACACGATCCACATTTAGTTTTAAAATTGACCGCTAGGTGGCTATAATACTTATAATTCAAGTATGAAAAGAACTTGACCTATATTTACAATTAATACATTGACTTTACAACGATTATAAATAGATGTAATTTAATAATTTTAATACAGATTTATTTAAAAATTACTTCTTTAATCAGTTATCAAAGGTATCATTACGCCGTTCAAGTACCCACACCAACCAACCAAAGCGAAATGGCACTTCTTCACCTTGCTTTGTAGATTGTTAAATACATCCTGTCATGTGAAAATCGAGTATAAAATAAAATTTAAAAGTCGTGTTTTCAACCGTTTATTTCGCTCTTTTAACTTGACAATAGAAATTACAAATACAAAAAGCTTACACCAAAAGAATAGCGTTGATGCATCCGTCGTTCTCCGGGTTGTTGGTCACCTGAGCGTACTTGCCCCAGACAACCTTGCCTCCTTGTGTTACCAGACCGAGCTCTGAAACATTCACCTCGATGACGGTACCTGCAGTAATCAAAACCAATTAGTCTACGTCCCACTAGTTCAACGGACTGATCTACGCACCTTTGGTGATAACACCTAACGACGTGTACATCGGCGAAGAGGGGTTCTTCTTGACACCAATGATCGGCAAACAGAACGTTGCTTTCAACTCGGGATGTGTCACGTGAGCCTTCTTGAAACGGAGGGCCATCGGCCGCACGAAACGTTCAAACTTTGGCGGTTTTCGGGTGAATCCTTCCCCAACGAAGGTGACTTTGGTCACCATTCGCTTCCAGCCCTTCCTGCGGGTTTTGCCGGTCTTCATTACCCGGAAGACCTCCGCCTCGGACTGCGCTTTGACTTTAGGTATGGGCACATCAAACTTGGCAGCTTTCTCCTTGCGTTTCTGCTTGACCATCGACGACAGGGCCTTGGCCGATGAGGTCGTCTCTCTGTCAAGCAGATATGCGGGGAGTGCTCCCTGTGGCGCCTGTCCGTCCTCCTTCTGTTTGGTTTTCTTCTGTTCGTGCGCCTTGATGGTCTTCTTCATCTGCACCTTCTCTGAGTACCTGCGTTTGGAGAAGAGCTTGGCCTTGATGCCCGTCAACTCGCGCGCCTTCTTCGAGTTGAGCTTGTGCTCACGGGCTGCCTTCTTGCGCATGCGCTCATGGTAGTCCAGACGGTAACCGTAGCGCTTCTGGTGAAGCTCGATGTGCTCGTTCTGCGGCATGCTGGTAGAACGGTGGAGTGCGGGTGCTTGATGTCAAGTAACAGTTGATGGCAGGCTTAACTTTCACCCCTAAAAGGAGCCAAAACAATTCAACATGCCATTTGGATTGCTAACCATATTTGCATTTCGACTTTAAATTTAACGACACAGTCTGTATCAGACAACCCGTCTATGCATATTAATAAATAAGCCAATATGTTATTCTACTAATACATTTGATAAGAACTGTACGGTTATTTGGACAACTTACCGAAAAAAGAAAAAGCCGCAGCTGCTGTACAAACTGTCTGCCTGGTGTCAACCCTAGTAGACACGTTGAGAAATTCAAAATGGCGGCCGCCATGTGAAGACGTGAAACACGTAGGGTAAACTTCCCTACGCAGCTCTTAAATTGCGCAACAAAATCAAATCCTTCAATCAACTACAATAGTCGAAAATCGTATTTTATACAATATTCAAAATACAAGTCATTCATAGAACACTAGACTTTGTAATTTATTTTTAATACCGCATGAGTTATTTACAGATAATTAGAATTAGGAAGATAAGTAATTAAGTATGTTATATTTGATATGATACTATTATACAGTGATGTACAGCTTAATTTAGCCACTTAACTTATATTTGCACGTCTTATCAATCCTCTTTTTGTAATGCCCCAAGTGTATGTTCATATGAGTCGTCAATGGCGGGATGAACTTAAATATTGCAATCTCCAACATTTAGGATTTTATTTTGGCTAAACTAACCAATCGATTTGAACGAAACTTTAGGACTGCATTAGGTACCCCTAAGTCTACATCCGGAATTTTTTAGGTAATCTTTGATAGCGTAAGGTAATAAGCAATCAACTTTTCCCCAGCTAGAACCCTTTTTTCATCGCTCTAGTGCTTCACTTTAAATTCATTCATCATTTTACCACTTGGTCAATAGATGATAGACTACAATAGATGAAAAGGACTTCCTCAAGAAACTGGAGAAGCCTCAGTTTAACAATAGGGCGACTAGAGCAAGCTTTTCCCCTAGATTCCCTTTCGTTATTTCCCTATTCAGATACACTAAGGGTAGGAGAGGATCCGCTGTCAACTGTTGCGCGCAGCTTCTATTGTTGTTTGTCTCACGGCCTTCGTTGTTCGTATCGATTCACCTCTATGAGTCACACGTCCACGCGAACAAGAATCAATCCAGCCAGCGTCTGTAACCCAATTCCTCTTTTCCACATCCGACTTACTTGAACCAAATAGTAAAATCCTTCAAATTAAGATTAACCAATAAGAAAAAAGGGCGCGAATTTATTTTTCAAAACACCGTTTACATTAAAAACACATAAGGACAACTTATTTACACGAGAGAAAAACACGTGACGCACGACGAATCTACATCGACAATTTACTGCAAAAGGCACACAGTACATCGATTAACCCATAAAATTAATTTAAGAAAAACACTCCTGCACATTTCTGATTGAATTCCAAAAACCAAACAAATAAATCCAGTAATTTAATTTTTAAAAAACGCGCCATTAAACAAATAGAAGACGAAGTTAAACCTTGCGAATTATCTTTGGCACTCATCGCTTATCGTTTTGCCAATATTTCAAGATAAATGATATTAAAAAAATTAAAAGACTAGCCCAAACTGTTACGGATAATCATTGAACACTGTTAGGTCATTTTTCTCCAATACAAATTTTACCAAAACACATATATTTTAAAATAATCAAAATTACCAATCCTGAGATAAACCAGCCATCATTAATTTCAATCAAAATTATACATTTAAAGAATTAAACACGAAAGTTATAATTAAACACGGCACTGAGGATCAATGACTTCATCGCTGGGTTTCTCGTTCCACCGGCCCCGGGACGACGAAAGCTGCAGATGCCGGCACGAGGTGACGGGACTGCCGGGTTCGTCGCAGGCCTCACTGACGGAAACCCCGGGGTCGACCCGCAGGAGTCCCGCTGGGTGCGGCGGATGCGTGCTACCGCAGCGTAGACCCTGTTCGAACTCGAGGAGCTGGCCCATGAAGTTCAGGTTGGGTGAAATGATGGGACGACGCTGTTTGACCATGGTGTAGGCGTCGACCAGGCTCATCGAGGCGTGGCGCATCAGGTAAGCGACAGCGATGGTCGGGGAACGCGAGATTCCCGCGTGACAGTGGATCAGTACCGCTCCTTCTGTTGTCCGTGCTTCGTCTATTAAAACAGATAACCGAGTTAGCTTTTCATCTTTTATTTTCACATATTTCTCTATTCAATCAAATTGACCCAATTACTTCTTAATCTCATGTTTAACACATTCGCCGGGCTTCGCTGGTTTAGTTCAGTTATATTAATACACGGTACCAACACATCGTATAAACGTTGAAATAATTACGACTTACACATGAATACAACCGCTATCTTGTAAACTATTATATAATTATACGTTAATGTAATTGCAATACGCAAATTACATGATTTATTTCACATATGATTAATGAAAATACAATATTAGACTCAACTTAATGACACTGATTTATGTATAATAAATAAACGCTATCTTGTAACAAGTGGATTTCAGAATGATACGACGTGTATAGCCAGGTTTAAATGGCTCGTATCGCAGCCGATTTTCTCGGCGATTATGTCAGCGTCCCAAAATGTCCCTACGGTGACGTCACCCCAGCCTTCAAGGGACGAGGAATAACGCAAGGAAATAATTCAGAAATAAAACGAAACTTGGGAACATTCCAAAGGCGTTTTCCGGAGCCGCTGTTAACCTGCCCGCTTTACCGAGTTGACAAACTCGACGCAGATTGGACAAGAAATAACTCAAATAGCTCAAAACAATAAATAATTAAATCCCCAACTGTTTAATGTTCACAGAAATGACTCAATATGACTCTCTGATGACTCACTCACAATCTTTTACGGAGATAACCTGAAGGCCTATATAGCATGGAAATGCATCGAATTAAATAACGCTCCAATCATCATGAATCTTGATCATGAATCTTAAATGAATCAATAGGATTTACCGTTTAAATGACTCAGATGACTCAATAAAACCACACTGAATAACTCACTGTAACTTCTTTCATAACAGCGGTTAAACGGACTGGACTGTGTATTCGTAGTGACTCAATATGACTGAATATGAATCCAAATTCAACTGAATCTTCCCTGAACCACTCTTAATAAAACTAACCTCGCACTATCCAAATGACTCTATCAACGTCACTTACTAACAAAACATCCTAAACAGCTCAGTAGGACCTCGTACTTCTTTCAAGCTCCTTTTGCCTTGAATTCAACCATAAATTCAACCGTTCAATGAGTTTCCCATGCAAAAACTAGATGGACCTGCTGAACGACCTACTGCTAACCGTTCTGACTGCTGGATTTGGGCAAAAATCAGCAGTTCCTGCCTTCATAAGGAACACAGACTGTTAACCGGGGCTGGTTAACTACTGGTTTTACGCCGGATTATCTAACCTCTCCTCAACGTGTCAATCTAAACATGGCGATTACCAAAAGCACAGTTTCAAAGCCACTGTGCTGTAATATCGGATCGAAAATAACGTTTCCCTCATTGTTGGTTCTTTGAAAGTTTCCGTAATCATACATAACGAAGAATCCGTGGAATTTCGTAATAAGTTTCGCATGTTCTCCCTCTTTCCTGCCCCTTGTGAAACGCTCCTCTTTGTTCCGCTGTGCAAATACCACGGAAACTGACGATACTTTCAAAGAATGTCGATGACCCAACGGGGGGGGGCGCAGAAACCGACGAAACAACATACTTTCCGCTACAATTTTGGCAACACTCGGGACTTACGCAATGAAATTCTCGTTCTCAAGAGATCTGGATATAAAGTACAATATAATGATTCGAATTCATCATTCTTTGATTTGATCAATTCAGTCTTCCTCCGGGGATCAGTCAATATGAGGAAATTCAACTAAACCCTTAAAATTTACAAAAAAAAAAACTTGGAAAAAAAATAACTGCTGAAAAAAAGCACTCTAGGAGCAGCCGCTCACTGCTCGAATTACACCCATTTCCTCTTCCCTTTTACAATATTTTCAAAAGAAAAAGGGGGAAAGACTCCCCCCTGTCATTCACCACCACTTCAACCAATTCAAACTTAAACCCCCCTTTAAGAAATGAACAGAAAAGCGGAAGATTACTCCGAAAAAAAAACTGAGAGAAAAGTACAAGTATTACGTCATTTTGCAGAGGGGGGAAAACATGGCTTCCTGCCTGGGTGACGTCATGTGTATAATTCTCTACGGTTTCCCTTGGCAAGGTTTCCATTCTCCATTTAAAAGTAGAGAACAAAAATAACGGAAGAAAATACACGGTCACGCGATTTCATCGTGCACGTGATCCTCCATAACATGTTTCCAGCGTTCGTTCAATCAACTTTAATATCAAAAATTTCAATGTAATACTCAATAACCATTACATACACATTATAAGGAATACTATTTAATACACATGTACATTAAGTGTTAATTAAGTTAACTATAGTGGGCCAGGTGGAACTTACCGATAAAATGGAAAGCCTCCTCGAAATATTGCTTCAAGTTTTGACTTCCGGAATCGGCGGCCGGAATCTTTTTGTAGATGATTCCGGCGGTTTCAAAGTACCCTGGTAGATCGGTGGTAATGTTGAGGACTCGGGTTATATTCAGCGAATTCAGGATCTGCAAATCGGCAGCGTCGCGACCGTTGCCCAGGAAGAGGAAGTTGAGGATCTTGGTCGCCGGATGCGTTTCCAGATCCGCGGTAGTCGGCGTCTCCGGTACCGACGGAGTCTGCGGGGTAGCCATGGCCAGAGTGGCGGCTGCCGGTGCGCCGGATGAGGCGTCGCAGAGGTGTTCGAAGCTTTGGCTGAATTCACGGAAGCCTCCTAGTTGAGGTAAGACATTGAACTTGTCATAGTATTTGAATCATAAAGTATAGTATTACGTTCATTCATTCATTAGTAACGACTAGACTGCTTTAGATTGCTAAAATTTTACTATAATGTTCAGTTGTTAGTAAGACCGTAGTACTACGTCTTATTCATGAATTTTTCACGGAGTTTCATTAACAGGTTTTCACGTTACAACACGCTCATGAATTTAAGTATCACATTCATTCATTCAAACACGAGTAACCATCCAAATTGAAATCACTTATAAGTCTTGCATTCAACACATACAAAGTACAGTTTTACGTTTATGCAATCGTTCATCACTAGCATAAGATAACTTTCAACGCTGGAAGTTCTCACGTTCATTCA
>JAIQCU010002611.1:0-11045 GCA_022114935.1 Leptestheria dahalacensis
TGACACAAAAGGAACGCCGAGAAACATATAATGTGCTCGCAGAAGCTTTTCAAAGACTTAAAAGTCTGGCGCAATAAGAAATCCCGGGCGTTTTTGAATGGAACATGAATAGGCTATGCGATGATGGGGTGTGCTATGGCAGAATTCAAGGGGCTTTTTCACAGAGGTCTAGGAGAACGGGTATGTAGAGAATGGGACCCGGCCAGGTGTTTCTTGCGCTCGATTTGCTCTGGCGTAAGGGCACGTGCCATCGGTTCCGATTCACTCCCAAAAGTGCAGGCAAATGCTATTTACCCAACTTCTTTGATCAACTGATTTAACCTTAATTCAAATTAGCGATAATTATATCATACAATCGATTTTATTTCCAACTCCTTCCTTTGCTTTGGTCCAATGATTTGTTTTTGACATTGGACGAAATTGATGGGATATTGATTTGTTGAAAATCTACCAGCGAATCGCTTCATCATGAAGTGTTATTCGACTATATAAGCCTCTCTGTGATTAATGACGTGCCAACAGTGAACTCTTCTCTGTGCAGATAGCTTTCTCCAGAGTATCTTATTCAAAAAGAACAATGCAGATGTATGAAAACCCGTGCGAAAGGGATCCTAGTCCAACATACGGTCCCCGCTTTACTGTCGTCAATGTAAAAGTCGCACGTGCTCAGGTTACCAGCGGCTTGTGACGGTCATGAATCACGCTAACCTGTGCCAATAATGACGCTGGCATTTCTCAGCTTGACCGGCCGGTGTTTTAACCCACCCAAGGACATTAATAACCATTGAAACGTATGTAAGAACCCAAGTCAGGGTAGGTTATAACTCAACTGGAAAAGGAAACACGATTCTGTATGAATACATTCATCAACACATACTGTAATTAGATCACAAGGTATATGGTAGATAGATTAGAGGATAGCCATGTATATAACACATACATCATTACTTTACTGTAGTTTATAAACGGATATGTTTCATATACATTACAGGGTTCTGAGCGGAAATAAAGGAAAAGTAACGGAGAGAAGTGTGTGGGTCCCTAGAGTTTAGCTCGGCTGGCTAATCGAATTTAGCACGGTGGGATAAAAAAGTTCGCAGGGAAAGAGAGAGAGAGAGAGAGAGAGAGAGAGAGTGCGTGTTATAGCCGGCTCAATGAAGAACGGCATACATATGTGGACATAAAGGAAAGGTATTGTTGATGAAGGAGATTGGCACCTTGAGTTCCTTTTCTATGGGGGCGATGGCAGTACAAAAGAGAAGCTTCCTCCCTCCCTACCCTTGCCAGCTCTCCTCGAAGCAGCTGCAGCTTCGGCTAGCCCGTCTCTACTTCGCTTCAAAGCACAGTTCCTGCCATTCACCTTCCCTTCCTTCCTTGGCCAAGTCGACGACAAGAAAATAACATTTTTATCCCTGCACACACATATTTCACCCCGTGTGTTACATCTGCTTACGGTTCCCCAACTTTTTGTGCGACTCCATTGAAAACCATAAGTCTTGTGCATACGCTTATAAGGAGGTACTTGGAACGTCATAGAAAAAAATAAACATAGAGGAAGAGATAAACAAGAAAGAAGAATGAAGGAAGATGCAGCAGAAAGAAGAGAGGGATTCGATAGAGGAGAACGGGGAATCTGGTTCATTTTTCTCCGATGCGTTGGACAAGGCTTGGATGATGAACGATGTGGTTGCTGTTTATCGTCGACTTCTGGACGCCAAGAATCGCCCTAGAGGAAAGTTCCCCTGCACGGTCTTGACTGATATCTATCACGATAACCAGCGTATATCAAAGAGATGAAAATGTATCTTTAGTACTTGACACTTGCACTGCAAGTTCTCTCTATCGATCGATCCTATCTACTTGTCTATCTATCTATGTATGTATCTACCAGTCTGTCTATTTGTACATCTATCTATCTGTCTATCTATGTCTCCATCTATCTGTCTATTTGTCTATCTATCCATGTATGTGTCTATCTATCTGTCTATCTGTATACCAAGCTATCTGTCTATCTATGCATCCGTCTATCTATAGATCAGTCTATCTATGTATGTATGTATGTATGTATCTATCTATCTATCTATCTGTCTATCTGTCTATCTATCTGTCTATCTATCTATCTGTCTATCTGTCTATATATCTGTCTATCTATCTATCTGTCTATCTGTCTATCTGGCTATCTGGCTATCTATCTATCAATCTATCTATCTATCTATCTATCTATCTTCCTATCTATCTGTCTATCTATCTAACTATCTGTCTATCTTACCTACCTAATTAGGCTCGATATCTTTCTACTTTTTCATCGGGAAGTAACACGTGACGAGAGGGGAAACGCCAGACGAAATGAGTTGGGTTCCTCGGAGAAAACAAGTGAGACGCATCTTTTAAGCTGACATTAAGCCAATTATCGCGTCCAAGTGACTCAAGAAGTGATGGTTATTGATTGGGAAGGAAATACGAGGTGCGAATGTAGATGGCACCAGCGCTGCAGATGACGGCTCGTAATGGAGCTGTGCCACGGTTCATTGCTTTGCAAATCGCCCCAGCAGAATCTTAATTCTTTTTGAATACATCAGTAATTTTTAACCATAACTAGAATTCATGACTTCTCCATACTGCACTCTAATAGGCTATATGTAATAGTATGATAGATAGCTGATATAGATGTAGTTCTGTTACACTTCGTACTATATTTCTGCTGGTTATACGAACTAGCTATGGTACTTAGCTATGTAGTACTCACTTGTATAATGGTAACAATACACTTGTACGGTTACTTACATACCATCAGATACGTTATAGAGTTATACTTTGTTGGTTGTAAAACTGCAACTCTGATAGTTGCACAATAGGCACACTTCTATACGACACATTGTAAACAACTGCCTGACAAAACGTCAGCGTGTCACGTAACTTTGATATAGCCTCCCCCCCTCCCTAGCCTCGGTTCACGCCTCTTGTTTATCACTAATTTAGTGGATACATCTGAGAAATCAGATGGGAAATCAAATGGACCTTTTGCAAGTGTGTTTACTGTTCACATCGTAGGTGTCTTTTTAGGTCGTTTGGTTCAAAACAGTTACTCACCTGGTTTGCAGATTGCCATACCCAAGGAAAGGAAGATACTCGTAAACGTCAGATTCGTTCTGTTCCGATACAATTAGTAATCAGTTATAGGATACCGTATATGTAACTGTTGCAGGGTTTTAAATCATGTGTAACATGTGCGCGTTGATATGTGTTATGATGGGTCGAAAGGAGGGCGATGTACAATACTGTATGGGCGCATGATATAAACAGCCATGGCAGTGACATCTGCTAGTAACCAGCATAATAGCCGCAAAAAGGAGAGATTCAAACTTGGCAAGAGATATGTTTGCCTCCTTCTCGTTTCGGTCTAACCCATTCTGCTGGTATTGTGCCCATCTCCTCTGCCATTTCCTCCCCCCTAGACATGGTCGGTGGTTAACCCTACTTTCCATCTAAAAGTGTTCGGAAGCTTCGGTCTGCATTTGACGTTGGGGCGATGCTTTGGCTGATCTCTCAGTAGGTGACAAATCGTTTATCGTCGGTATAGCCGAGATCTCGTAAATGCACGCATGCAACTGCCTTCCACACAGCATGCAAAAGAGGCCCCTGAGTTATGGTTAGTCTAGGACCATTGTCTTGTTTACGCACGCTTTCAGCAGAGATTCTGCCAGAGAATTCCAAAACAGACTGACTACACCAGGAAAGAGAAACAATACCTCTTCTAACTTGATCTCATAAAGTACTTAACAGGTTATTATTAGTATTTAGAATACCTATAGTGGAATTTGCAGCGTTAAACTGTTCATTATACGATACCAAAGATACTACTCTTGTTCTTCGATTCTGTGCTCAACCATACAAGCATATATGTCATAATGTAGCGCACTTTTGAATATGTACGACCGTTATACATTGTTATAATACGTTAAGGACGGCCGTTAAGTTGGGGGGGCTTAGCGCGCTCGCTGGAGCCAATGAAGAAAGCGATCTTGCTTTTGTCCTTCCTCCCTAGCTCCACTTCCGATTTCCGGCTGAATATACGTCTGCAGGACCGGATCGAGAAAAAGGAAATGAAAAAGAGAACCAATGGATGAAAGGCAAGTCCAAAACGGCAGGGGACTCGACAGGAGAAGGTGGGACAGGGAGGGTGGAAGGATAAGGGGGGTGAGGGGTATCCACCAAGGAAATGGTTCGTAGAAGCAGGGGGGGAGAAAGGGAGGGGGGTAACACACAGGATCTCGTGGGCACAAAAGCAGCAAGCTTCAATCTCTGCACGTTCAGTTGCCCTGCTACCAGCGAACTCTTCGAGCCTCCTCAAGATGCGGTGATACTCTCCGCTAACTTGAAGGGCTGCTCCACTGTGCGTAAAGAGCCACAACTCGGGTTTCCACGGTATCGGTATGTAACGTAATACTTGGTGAGCTATTACTTTTTATAGTATTTCAATTCCCGTATTCAAGTTTACCTTGGGGTGTAAACTAAATTCTAGTCAACAAGAAGAAGAAAAGAAACAAGAGTAAGGGATTGAATGGGGGAGAAAAAACCTGGTATAGCTTTACAGTTATAGTTCACATTCTCATACTCGTGCGCCCTCTCGTTCATCGCTGGAGAATGAGATCTTTTCATGTTATTGCCAACCTTATTTTTTTGTTTCTCTCTGTCTCTCTCTCTCTCCAAGTTTGTGCCTCGTTGCTGACTTATTAAGTTCTCAAAGAGGTTTTTTTTCCATCCCCTGTTATTAAGGCGACTTGTTTTCATCTTTTTTCTTGTCTGTAATCAGAATGCTTTTCTTGCCTGCGCAGCGCCTGCTTCGACATCTGGGATTAGACTCAAAGTAATTAAACTTGAAGGCACCTACTTTTTTCTCCTTCTTGCATTGCGTCGTAGGTTGTAACAGTCTAGAGCAAAGATGAGAATTCTGAACGGTAATAAATCTGTAGATCCTTTTAACTTTACAATGTCATTCCGGCAAAAGTAACAAGCCGATTTGAATGAAACCTTACTCGTGTACAAAGTACTACCCGTTGTACACTCGGTATTGTTTTGGCTGTTCCATCTTTGAAAACTTGGGTGTCATAAGCGATCAGCTTTCCTCCAGCAAGAATCTTGTACCTACGTGTTTGTAGATTATACGGGTGATTTGGCAGACTGTTTAGAGAGGAGATTACTCACTTATTGGAAGGGTTTTCCGTCTCTATGTACTCTGCGGCAATTGACACTGAGCTAACAGAGAGATGAGTCGGGACTGGACTAAATGAATCTAGCACTGCTATTACAGAGCAAATATCCCCCCCCTCAGTTGGAATAGACAACGACGAGTTGGGACAATGTGATTTGTGGTGCTGGCCAAGGGCTGGACAAAGGCTGGGAACGAGAGGCAGCTAGCAGCAAGAAGCGATTTCGGAGCTTCCATTAGCCGTAATGTGATCTGCCAAGTAGAGCAGACAGTGTACAAAAGTGCCATGCCGCCATTTTTGTCCACTTCCCTCTCGATGACGTTTTCGGGGCTGCCCGCGTGCACAATCACCGGACACCCGACAAGCCGCGGCCTCGACTTGCCGAGTAAATACTTGAGCGATCAAATTTCTCCATATTCCTTCTTTCCCTATATCGGTAATGGGTATTGATCATCGGATCAATTGTTCCCCTTGTAATTCCTTCCGGTACATTGTGCAGTGCCTCTACAATTTCCCTCTCGTTTTTCTCCTCTTTCTTTATATCTCAAGACAAAATGACAGCAGAAGAAGATTTCATGCCGCTACCTTTTCTCCTCTCCCTTCGCAGACGTAGCCGTAGTATGGATATATTGTTCCCTTGGTGGATTCCACTAGGATCTGGAATATGGAGGGAAGGTGTTGCTGCTATACCCCCAAGAGGTGCACAACTCAGCCAGCCGTACGTGTCTTATCCTTTCGTATTACGGCAGCAAGTATGGTTCTCCTTTTTTTTCAAAAGCTCAATATCCTATACTGTTATGCGGAGACAAAAACTTTATCCAAAATGCAATGCTTTATCGCATGGTGCCACTTTAGGCTGACATATTCGTTGTCTGGCACGGCGTTTGTATTGATTCGCCCCTGGGTACGTAACACTGACGGAATTCTCGGAAACTTGTTGGGTTAATAGGAGCAAGGCCAATAAAACATTCTTCCTTGCTCGTCTAAAGGCTATCAGGGGCCCCCCCCAAATGACGATCTCTATCCTCTCAGCAGCACACTCCAGGCGGACCAAAAGTGTTCAGGCGCTGATTGTCCAAACGCAATTCTTGTCACCTAATTAGCCAGCAAGAAATGTGTGGGGACATCATTGCTTGACGCTACGAATATCATCTGAATGTACCTGCTGGAACCGTCTCTCCGCACAGCCGTGGCCCATCTTGCTAGCGTATAGTTTAAGAAGACAAATACTCAAGCCCCGTGAATTATGGCTGATAACTTGCTGGACCCTCATGGGAACGGCCAGGGAAAAAGCAGGGAACGAAAAAGAGGAAATAAAAAAAACTAAAAGTAAAGTAAAAGAGGAGAAGCACTAAAAAAAACCACCGAGTGGGATATGACAGAAATACGGGACTGCCGGTGAAATAGTAGCGGTATCCTTCTAACCTAACCCTTAAAGTTCGCTTTCTTCTTTTTGAACCCAATCTTTCATTCGCACACAGCCAGCTCTATAGAGGTATAATATATTTGCCTTTTTCCTCCAGAAAGTATTGATTTTGCCATAAAAGCTATGCTCGGGCAATGTTGCTTGATACCGTGAATCTAAAATTAGCATTGGAATTCTGGGGTTTTTCTCTTCTTTCATATCTGGAAGCAAAAGCTCTAGACGCCCAACAGTTCGTGTTCGCCGCTCAAGCCTTGGTATCAAGCTAGCTAATTTGCATTGGAAACTTTTCTCGCACACAGGCCAAAGTTCTTCCTGTTTCTCTCTCTAACTCCACTTTTCAAGTTACAAAAGCCCGGGGATCTGTATTGTAAAGTACCTAATACGTTTATCTTAAAACTAGATTCACGCGTTGGCCTCGCGGTTTGCCTTCTTTCCATGGTCTAGTAAACTCGGATCATACTAGGAACTAGGATGCTTTACTGACGAAGAGAAACAGAGAAAGAGAGCGTAATTCTCCCGAGTTATAAGTCACAGCCGCCAAATCTGATGTCGTAATCGAATCATCAGATCGATACATCAACGATACGACTTGCACCCCCCCGCAGAGTTTTATCGTTTCTGCCAAGCAGAGGACAAAAGAGAGGGATGAACAGGAGGAGGTATAAGCGTCGTCTTTTAGTGCTCGTAATGTTTATTATAGACAGACTGTTTCTTCGGCAACGGCGGCGAATCTGGCCAATGATGACCGCCAGCAAAGATTTCGACCCAGTTGCTTATCGTCAAAACCAATAGGCGGCCCTATAAGTAAGCCATGCCAAAGTGATATTCACTCCCGACCATATCACTATATCCTTTGTCGTAAAGCTGAAAAGTATCGACAGTTTCACAACCTGAAAGACAATAAGTGAGTAAAAGCCAAAGTTATAGATGCGAGGTGATATATAGGGCTTCTGCATTGTGACGTCACATGCTAGTGACCCTTTCCATAAAGTCTTCATTGGCTTCCCTTAGAAAAAAGATCGATCTTCACGGAAAAATTCCTAAGTTATAAATTCGACCACGAAAACGGAATGTTTTGAAAAGTATTAATTTCAGTATAACGAGATTAATTAAAGTAAAAATGTCCCTCTTTTTGCATGGAGAGAGTACGGTCAGCTGACGGCCAGACCGCCAAGATGGCGGATCACTTCAAAATGCATAAGCCCTATAGGGATGTATATTGCTGCGTAATTACCTTCTTTTACTCATATTCTTCTTATTATTATTGTTATTTTACTTTTAATTTTCTCTTCTGGGTCTTAGTTTCACCATTTACTATTATAATGACGAAATCGATTTTAATTAGACAAATGGGGTGTAAGAGTCGGCATCAAGTTGGTGTCTACTGAGGTGCTATACAGCGCGTGGAAACTGTCACGACACACACACAACGTCTGAAGTTTCTCCTTTCTTTCACGAAGAAAACTGAGTAGAAGCAATCAGGTCTTCATCGACGTTATTAGTCTGGCAGCCGAGTTTCATAAAGGAGTCTTTAATTGGATCTGTAATAGAGAGTTTGTGATTTACGATGCTAGGGCGCTTTGTAGCAGCGTAAAGCGGGCGTTAAAAGAGCACGTGGGAGCGAGACTTGCAGGCAAGGTGGGGGTATTAGGGCGACCGGAGGACATTTGATCGGATCCCAACCGGCCCCAGAACCTCAACTACTAACTGTCTGTCTGTTTTCCTATCTATCTATCTATCTATCTATCTATCTATCTATCTATCTTACCTACCGAATTAGGTTAGGCTAGNGTCTATCTATCTATCTATCTATCTATCTGTCTATCTATCTGTCTATCTATCTGTCTATCTATCTATCTATCTATCTATATATCTATATATCTATATTTCTATCTATCTGTCTATCTAACTAACTGTCTATCTATCTATCTATCTGTCTATCTGTCTGTCTGTCTGCCTGTCTATCTATCTATCTATCTATCTATGTACCTAATATGCCTATCTGTGTATGCCTATGCCAGTTGGGTTCTGAGGCCGGTTGGGATCTGACAACATGCCGACCGGGGGGTTTATAAGTGGCCCGAGTGGGGGGAGAACAGCACAGCGTTGCCAGGGCGATAAGAATAAATCTTAGCTGGGAGAATAAACGTCAAGTAAACGGGCAAGATGCATCGGGAGAAAAACTGCCAGCCAAAAGGCACAAGAAAACTCGCCAACACGTATTGCATCAACGTATATAGTTTGGCAGCAGCAGCAGCTATATGTACCCACCCTTCTTACATCCCCCGGTATTACAAGGGAATACCAAGAGGAGAAAGAGAACACAACTTTCGGTGGCAACCGACCAAACTGGCGATGGCTAACCATCGATTTTTCTTTGCAGACAAGCATCGCCCACCCAACAATCCTTACCCCCTTGGTCTGTGTGTACGTGTGTGTGTGTTCTAGCCGCTGCGCTCCTTCATGACGTTCCTCAGCAGTTTCAGCGGATCTCCCTCTCTCTCTCTCTCTCTCTCTATCTCTCTTTTACCCAAACGCCCACATCACAAGGATAGAGCAGTTCTAAGCAATGTTCTTAAGCGAAACCCTCCGCTTATGAGGCTCCAATTCTCATCTAATCTTAATCAACATCTTATCATAGGATCCAATACACCACTGCTAATGTTCTTGTTGCATCAGTTATCGTATGTTGTGTGCGTATCAATACAATTCAATGTCCTACACCTTAACCGTTCTAACTAAAACTGACTTTTTACAGATAATATGATCGACTGTTCATTTTCAAATGTTTATTTATAAAAGCTAAACACCATAACATGTTATTCTGCTTATATTAGTCAAAACTACTTAATACATACATTTTACACGGCGGGTTAGCTATAGGTCTAACAACATTGATATACTTCGCACACTTCGTTAGTATAGCTATTCATTGGATATATGCTATACTACTTATGCTAACTGTAAACTATAAATTATGCCCTTTATAAGATTGCGTTATTCATCAAACTATTCGCCAAGTATAGACATGGAATAGTCTGTAAATCTCTATACGTTTTATAACGATACATGTATATATCATATATAAACAATAAGATGATACTACGTATAATGCAGTATTTATATGAGATGGAGTAAATGTGATATAGCTATTACACGATATTCTTAAACAGGTGATGTTTTAACCACTGACATGTGATTCATACCCAAGAAACCTACATAACCAGCTGGTAAGTAAGCTAAAATTCAAATACAGCAAATGAACGAACTATTTTATACAAGCAATCTGTATAGCTGAAGACGCGTTTCCTATTTTTCCATCTCTTTCGAAGAGTGCAGTTTACCGTCGAGAGCGAAGTCGTCGGCCTTCTAAGCGATCTCCTCGAGCAACAACAAAACAGAGTCGCTCCTATTATCTACTGTGTCGGTGCTGACAACACACAAACCACAACCCACTTGCAACTCTGTCTCGGCCCCAAGGATCCTTTCCTCCCCAACTCCTGCGGACAAAATGATCGCTCTGTCCAATAAACTAGATACACACCCCTCCACGTCAAGAAGAAGAAAGGAGAGAAAAAGAGGCAAGGTTATTTCGTAATCTCTGACGTAATAATAACTCAATAGAGACAAAGTTAGGGTATATTATTCTGTGTGTGTTTCAACTGTGTTAACTGTCATTGCTTATTACTCGTACATTTTCAAAGGTATAGCTACCCAAAAATTACCCAGTGTAGATCTAGTAGTACTTAATGTACCCTTAAAGTTTCGTTACTATCGGTTTGTTAGTTTGGCCAAAATAAAATCCCAAAGATTAGGAACCGACGAGTTACGCAGTCTGACATCGATTTCCTGAGGGGCAAAATCTGCTCGAAATTACAAATAGCGTTTTAGTTATAAGTGATTTCTTATTGGTTTTAATTAGCCAGAGTGATAGAAGCGAGGCGGTTTGATAGTTTCATTTGTAATTATTACCGCGTGATAACTGGCCAGGGTAGGGTTAATGAAAAAGATGGCGAGAAAGAGGCAAGATTCATGACGAAATTGGAGGGCCAAACGCGGCCAGCAGATTAACCGCCGGCGCCAGATTGTTCTCGTAACACTTATGAGATCCGCGGACGCCCATTAGACCGCACTGCCAGCAATTGTCGCTCTGCGTCTTTTCTTCCTTCAAAGTCGTCCGCGTGTGATAATACCCGGGCGTCTTTACCTATTCTTGGCGTGAAAACCGCGCAAACCGCTTCATTTCAGCAAAACACGCGGTCGATGTAGTTAAAAAGCCCAACTTGGTCAGCATTCTAATTCAACTCTACTTCTATATCAGCACTGATGAATGAAATGTTAACAGTCTTCCTAGGGTTTGTGAAATAGGTACACTGGTATAGATACATACAATGGTTAGCTATAGTTCC
>JAIQCU010002612.1:0-5000 GCA_022114935.1 Leptestheria dahalacensis
GATTGTCTTATTCGCTCAGTAGGAATCAGTCGCAGGAAATTGGCTTCATGCGCGCCCAGACATCCTTCAACAGTAAGAGCATTCGTCAGTTTTTAAGCAAGCTCCACTTTGAAAGGCATCCGTCCGTGCTCCCGTCCAGGGGGGGTAGGGACGGCATTGATCCCTGTAACAAGGATTTCACGCTCTCCAATACCAGGGGCAATTAAAGTAACGAGAAGGCCTATACACAATGCAGGAAGTTCCTTCTAAAGCCCAATCATATCGTGTCCGGTAGACTTTGATGTACGTTAAGGATTCCAAAGACATTCTATCTGCCGATATCCTTCTACCTATCTATCTAACTGCTTGTACGTTTATCTGTGTCTGTCTGTCTGTCTCTCTCTTTATCTATCTATCTATCTATCTATCTATCTATCTATCTATCTATCTATCTATCTATCTATCTATCTATCTATCTATCTATCTATCTATCTGTTTATCCATCCTTCCATCCGTTCATTTATCCATCCATCTATCCATCCATCCATCCATCCATCCAATCAGCCACCCACCCATCCATCCGTCCATTCTACCGTCTATCCGTCAGACATCCAGATATCGGTAAACCAGTATGCCGAGTACCTTTTTGTTGCAGTTTCTTCCGTTTTTTCCCCAGTTCTACGAACTAAGAAGAACCCAATTCGTATACGCCGATTCTGACCATCTTGATCTCCCATCCCGCCTCGGGTATTAGGTACAAAGAATCTGGAACAATGAGGTTCGTAGTATCGTAGAGTCGCTAAGACTCCGAGACGGACATGAGAAAAGCCTCCATGATAATATCTTTATACGTAATTTCCTTTGGTATTCCTTTAAGAGGCGTCCTGAAAATACTATACCGTCTATCTTAGTATACTATCTTAAAGCTGAACGGGCCTTGCAAGATCGACTGTGTTCATAGTTCAGTACTTTTTAAACTTAAAATTTCTACGCAATTCTTGATTATATCTTCTGTATTATTGTTTTCATATGAACGGTGTAGTTCTAATGGATGGACAAGGTCCATGACATTTAGAAAAAGTGGATTTTTTCTGCTAGGAATGTTTTCAAGAATGGATAAACGGTACAGCCATTTGGAAAGGAGGGATTTGTTGCAGAGATAAACAAATATCGCCCAAATCCCAGTCACGACATCAACAGGGACGTGAAAGAGATGGTTACCGATGCAAGTACAAGTAGAGCTCCTCTTTCTGCACTGACGAGAACGAAGGAGAAGATACCAGAAGTAGAAGGGAAGAAAAAAACGGATAAAAATGCAGGGCATTAGGACGTAATGAACGTGCGAGAGACAATGGTCATTGGCTTGCCGAGGGAATTGGAAATTCTTACCCAGTGACTGTTCTCTTGAGCACTACACAACAATCGATGCAACCTTGGGAAGGAGTTGACCAAATGGGAACCCAACAAACACAGATTCTATATGTTGAGTGTGTAATTGCATTTGGAACTATAGCAACACCATAGACAATCTTATACAAGTCCACGAGTCCCATTATGTTGAAACCGCTGTTCACTTAGTCTCTGCATTTTCATTTGTTATTTTGGATGAATGGAAAGCCAACGAGACTGCTGGAGTGGAAAAGCCGTTGGTCAAGATTATAATTGCACTGTTTTCATTATGGTAAGTGAACTGCAGTGTGCGTTTGAGAGAGAGAGAGAGAGAGAGAGAGAGGGAAACCCGAAAGCAATTACTTTACTTTAAACGGGCCGCTTGTTTTGGTCGTTTTATACAAAATGAAACAATACACAACCGTCCCCGTCGGCACGACCAAAACCATTTAGTCCATAACAAACGAAGCTTTTGTTCGTACACACGCTAAATCGCATGTAAATGGGCTTCTTTAGAAGGGATTCCTCAACGCCTCAACAGTCGTTTACAAACTGAGAAAGTAATAATCACCAGGGCAGTAATGAAACTTTCAAAGTTGCATTGATAGAAAGATGAAAGGGTTAAAACTATAAGTGCACTCAGTTCTGCTGGGTCCGTTTTCATTCTATTACTCCAGCGAGATGTTAATCAAAGGAGATCCGCATTTCAGTTTCGAGTCTGTTAAGTTCGTCTGCTAACTGTTGCAGCGTTGCCAGTTTTATTTTTTTACTTACGCTTTGAAATCAACGGCAAGAAAATTTACGTAACTGATTGTATTCGCAAGTCGATTCGAACTTACTTTTGGCAGTAACAAATGCAAAATTAGAATTGATGAGATAACGTCGCTCAATTCTTATTTTTAACTCTGTACATTTAATAACTAATTACTAATCATCCAGGCCGATGATGAAGAAAGCTTATAAGAGCTTAATGTCTGCTACTGAATACTGAAAACCGTTTCAGTTATACTACCAGATCAAATGTTGAATTTATAATTTAACGTAATCTCAAGATTATGTTTTATTTTGAAACCCGAAGTTGAATATTTACGGAATCGTAGTATACACTATTATGTATTTAGATGTAGGCAGTATAATCCGTGGATATTTAACTCACCGACAGTAATCTGCCGCTGAGAAGACGCCATGCGTAAAAGCTCGCGACTTCGTCTGCTATTTTCGCGACGTTGCCAGTTCGTTAATTTCGCAAATTTTAATTCCTTGCAAGCAGTTGTTGTTATTGGGATATTTTAAGTGAATTATTAGAGATTATAATTTTTCGGAGTTTGCTGAAATGCTTCTTTCATCCTCCAAGCAGTTCTGGTGAAAAGGGTTCCTTTTGAGCGTGGCAAATATATTTTTTCCCCCGCGGGGAGGATAACGCTATCAGAGTTAGCCACTTTGCATGTGTGTGTGTGTGACTCTTGACGGTTCTTTTGTGAGGGTGTGCTGAATTTATAGCGGCTGCTTGACGCAAAGAAATTGCAGTTTACACGTTACAACATCAAAGGCCACCAACGCTCATTGTCCTCATACGTTTCGGTCTCTCCAGTCACGTACAGCAGCTTTTCTTTTTTCTTAACCCCCAGAACCCCAAGCCAGCACCACTAACTACCGCCATTCTATGATTCTTTTCATCTGTTAATCTCTTTTTTTAACCCCCCCAAGAGTTAAGTACTTTTCCAGTTAACGCTTCTATTAAGGGACTCTGGGTAGATATCGAGTGTACTATACATGAGAAACTCTAGCGTGCTTATATTCCTGGCTCCCTTTTAGCTCCCCATACTCCAGACTCGTTGTTATTATGGCGATGAGCTCTTTGTCATTTCGTGGGTCGTGTGTGTATACAATCGACTCTTGTTGAGTGACGGTCCTCCAGATTGGACGACCCTTGCTTACGTTAAGCTTAAAAGAAAGCGAAAGTGAAATTGTTGTATATGTAAACCAACTGCTTGAGTGTGTTTACGTGTCTCCATTTCGCGACTTTGGAAGAAGTCATAGAGTGGAAAGTTTTGGTATCTGAAAGATAGATAGGTAGATAGATAGAGAGACAGAAATACAGAGAGAGAGAGAGAGAGAAACAGACAGTCAGACAGACAGACAGACAGACAGGCAGGCAGACAGATAGAAGATACATGGATAGATAAATAGATAGATAGATAGATAGATAGATAGGTATAAAGACAGAAAGATATGTAGATAGACGGATAGACTAGGTAGATAGATAGATAGATAGATAGATATATGCTTGGATAAGTGATACATACATAGGATTCGCATTTAAAATTATAGCCAGTATACGATGACAGTTAAATGACAAGTTAATGACCACTGAATGATAATCTCATTCTGCACTTCAGACATCCGTATCATTACAACACTAATATCGTTAACAGAAAAACTACTTAACATACTGGCCAAGATCTAGGCGCAAGAATTGTCGATGGACTGATATTAACATGACAATTCCATAAGTACCACAGTAGGCGGATATCTTTATCACATGGGCAATTCTACAAATAATTCAAAGGGAAATGGCATAACGATATCATCGCTTTATCAGAATCAATTAATAGACAAAGATAAAGGAAGAGTATAATGTCGTCATGTCGTATGGTTACGTCATATTATTGTAATGTAGTCGCTTCACTATTACGCTGACCTAATGGTTCGTGATAATCAAATGACTTTTTACTGACGCTGTAATGACACTGGAATGATTATTTGTAGACTTATAGTTTCCGACTGTAAGATCTGCTGCTGAATGCCTCGTGTTACCGACGATACCAAGGTCCTATGATACAGTCATCAAGTTAATGTAACTTTGTTGTTTGAAAATATGAATAATAATCAACCCAATTCTAGCGTGTTAATTACCTGGTGTTAACATGCCCGGGGGGGGCTAACCCAAACAGCGTAATGGCCATGCTCGCTGGGAGTAAATTATAGCTTGCTTGTTGAAAAGTAAAGCCGTGTAATGATCGTTGCGCTAACGTGGAAACTATAATGGCTATTTATAGCAACACAAACATTTCCTCTATTCATTACGAGCCCCCCCCCTTTTCCCCTTCATCACCTACGTGTCTAGACCAGCAGAGAATCCTAGCCTTCATTTACAGCACTATATAAGCAGATTGTTGATATCTAATGACGGTAACTCGTGTTCTGTTGATCATCCATTAGAAGGTAAACCAAATTACATTACGCAATGCAAGTATATCATAGTCTACATAGATCCGTAAGGCCTTATAGTTTTGACGGTGGCTAGTTACCATTCTATGATAGAAAACAAGGTGCCAGGAATGAAAGGAGAAAGACAAGAATCGGTGAGAATATGTGCAGGTGCATATTTCCCTGGATAACATAGATTGAAGAGGGTTGGCCGAGACCCAGTCAGGTGTCACCGCTGTTTCTCCCGAGTGTCAGCGTGTAGGAATTATTTCCACGCACATACAAAACTTTTCCCCGCCCGTCCTGGCAGATGAGGATGGATGTCTATTTCCCTATCGATTGGTCTTTGGGAATAATCCCAAACGTCTTGGCCTATACGTTTTCAACTTTCCCCAGTGTTGGATATACCCAACTTCCCACTC
>JAIQCU010002612.1:10000-11084 GCA_022114935.1 Leptestheria dahalacensis
AGATATAGATATATCTATAGATAGATAGATGGGAACAAACGGATACATAGATAGATAGACAGATAGACAGATAAATAGACAGATACATAGACAGACAGATACATAATTAGATAGCAAGATAGAAAGATAGATATTGTGACTTTGGAAGAAGTAATCGAGTAGGAAGTTGGGTACATCCAACATTGGGGGAAGTTGAGAACGTAGGCAAAAGACCATAAGTATAGGGAAGTTGCATAAACGTGATTTCCTGCAGTACAAACCTGCATTATTTAGTGAGGAATAAGCGAGGAACACTATAGTCCATTAACGTCCTCTTTTCTCTGGTTCCCGGGGCTGATTACCCAAAAAGAAGAAAAAGAAAAAAAGGGGAAATCGAATAAAATAAAATAAAAAGAGAAGAAAAGTATCAATTTGTTGGGAATAGAGATCACGTGACTTTTCGCTAGCTCAATTAAGGCCAGTTAAGGTTCGTTAGTGTCGTGATTACAAGACTTGCCACGCGCCCTGGAGAACCGTGTTCCCTGCTATCAATAGAGTTAGTTAACTAGCTTTTGGGCCCTTTTTAGCCCCCCCTCCTCCCCCGGCCAGCACCAAAGCGTGTATCTGTCACGCGATTTTTTCCTGTACGCCCTGACTTTTCAATTTAGGTTGCGAATTCTATCTATCTCTATCTATGTATCTATCTATCCATCAATATATCTATCTATCTATCTATCCTTTTGTATAACATCGTGTCTATCTGTCTATGTATCAGTTGTGCTTCCCATCTACCTACCTACCTATCCATCTATGTGTCTATCTATCTTATCTATCGATAAAATCTCATACCTGTCCATCTATCTATGTTTCTATCTATCATCTATCATCATTTCTATCTATATGTCTATCAGTCTATCTATCTATCTTTGTAGCTGTTTATCTGTCTATCTGTCTGTCTATCTATCTATTTATCTATCTGTCCATCTATCTATCTATCTTTGTATCCATGTATCTATGTATCTATGTATCTATCTATCTATCCATCTATCTATCTACGTATCTATCTATCTATCTATCTATCTATCTATCTATCTATCTATCTATC
>JAIQCU010002615.1:0-5000 GCA_022114935.1 Leptestheria dahalacensis
TTGAGGGGATTCTCTGGAATCTTGCCCTTTCTCTTGAAGGCGTGGCAGGGATCTTGCAGAACGGGTCGTCGGAGGCAAGTTTCTGAGTAAAGTTTAAAAAAAAGAAATTTGACAGGAAATGAGAAACAAACAAAGAGGTGGAACAAACAAACAATATAGCACTGGACAGGATCAAATGCACAAGTTATTTAACTGAGGAACAGTTGAAGGAACGAACAAACAGTCAAGGGAACTGGGAACGAACAAACAGTCAAGGGAACTGGGAACAAACAAACAACTAACAGTACCAAAGAAACATTCAAAGTGACGAAACTATCGAACGGCAAACAATCACACGGAAAAAACAAACAAAAGAATCAAACAAACAGACGAAAAACCACGCAGAATGGTCGAACGAACAAACAAACAGTTGAACAAACTAACAATCCATAGATCTCCAACAAACAAACGTTGTAGATCGTCAGCAAACTATCAGTCGGACAAACAAACAAAGTGGCTATAGGAACAAACAAGCAATCGATTAAACTAACAATCTGTCAAATTGGGTGAACAAACAAACAACCAATCAAATTTTCAAGAATAACTAGCAAACAAAAAAACAAACAAACGTGTTAGCTGGACAACAAACAAACAATCGGACAAACAAACAAAGTGGTCGAACGAACAAACAAGCAATTGAATAAACTAACAAGCAACAAAACAGACAGAAAACAAACAAACAAACAACCACTATCTCGAAACCAACTAGCAAACAAACAAACAAACAAACAAACGTTTTAGCTGGTCAACAAACAAGATTTGAACAAACAACTAAAGTAGCCGATCAGGTAAACAAGCAACCAAATGCCTACCAATCCGTCATACTGAACGAACAAACGAACAACCAATCAAAATCTTAAAACCAACTAGCAAACAAACAAACAAACATTTCAGCTGGTCAACAAACAAACAATTGAACAAACGAACAAACAAGCAACCGAATAAACTAAAAATCCATCAAACAAACAAACAAAAAAAACTTTTTAGCTGGTCAACAGACAAGCAATTGAACAAACAACCAAAGTAGCCAGACGAACAAACAAGCAACCAAATAAACTAACAGTCCATCAAATCAGACAAACAAACGTTTTAGCTGGTCAACAAACAAACAGTTGGACAAACAAACAAAGTGTTCAGACTAGCGAAAAAACAAACAAACAAACGAACAAACAAACGTTTTAACTGGTCAACAGACAAGCAATTGAACAAACAACCAAAGTAGCCAAACGAACAAACAAGCAACAGAATAAATTAACAATCCATCAAATCAGTCAAACAAACAAACAACCAACCAACCCATTAGCTGCGCAAAACTAATCGACACCAAACAAACAAGCCACGATTTCCAGAAACCAACCAACCAACCAAACAATCCATAAACTCAAACCATCCAAGGTGTTGTCGAACAAACAACCCATATCAACAAACAAACAGAACCTTTTATTAACCTTGCAATCAACCAACCGGAAGTGACAAACTCAACTTAATTCCAACGAATCAAAAGATCGCCCACCCTCTTCTTAACTTGTTATATTCCCTACCCTTATCAGCAGGCTATTTATCAAACTTGTATGTTATCTTATCGTTATCTATTTTTACAACTTTTAATTTTTTCTCTGGACTTGTATTCAAATATGGGAATCGAAAACGACGCATGCGCAGTTGATCTTGTAACACTCGCACTCTATCAAGCTTTCAGTCTGCAGTGGCTAACAGACTTTAATTCATTTAATTTAACTAATTTATTCTGATTTTATTACAACAGACTAAACTGGCTGGCCGTGCAAGGAACGAATTACCATCGCAACCAGTAATTTCTTTAACTTTAATTACTAATCAATGAAGTTAAAGTGGTTAATGGAATATCGATTTTCTTTTGAATCAATTTAAAAGAAGGGAAAAACCGATGACGGTGGATTAAAGCTACGTGCCTCGTTATCGCATCACGTCGAAATGGACTTGAGTTTTGTCACGGAGCGGATTTTATCGCTGGCCCTGGCACCTGGCGTGGAAGCCGCTGCGTGTGGCGAGCAACTGCGACAGGTCGCACAGATGCTGCACACCAAACACGGACGCAATCTTATGGTAATTTCAGTTAAATTAAAACTCAATTAAATTTAACTTCAATCGGTCGTTTTCTTATCTCCTCATCATCACAGTTAGCAAATATTATATTTGACATTTGAAATTCAGATCTACAATCTGAGTCGCGATGGTTTACTGGAGTCGATGCCCTGGAACGACGATCAGATCATGGAGATCGGCTGGCTGGAACATTTGGCGCCACCGCTGGAACGTCTGTGTTCCATGTGCAAGGCCCTCGATGCCTGGCTCCAGCAGAATCCGCAACACGTAGTCGTTCTCTTCTCCAGTAAAGGTCTGGAACACGTCGGAGTCGTCGTTGGCGCTTACCTGAACCTGCTGAGCATCTCCGTGGCGCAGGATCAATCCCTGGATCGGTTCGCCATGGAACGGTTCCTTAGGGAAAGGGTGGGACCTTTGAAGCGAGCGTCCAATAAAAGGTGATTTAATTTTAATTAACTTTAAATAATGATCAATTAGTAATTTTACAAATACCGACTTTGTGAATTAGATATGTGGAATACTTTGGCGGATTATTGTCCGGTTCCATCAAAGTGAATTCCAGCCCGTTGTTCCTGCAGCATATCAGTGTGACTGGAATTCCGGCGTTTGAAAATGATGGCTGTCGACCCTTTTTCAAGGTATTTTCATTTGAATATCTATTCTCTATTGAATATCGATAGTAAGGTATCGATAGTTAAAGGGTGAAGGATAAAAAAACGATAGTTGTCGATATCAAATTCTTATATCGATACTTTGTAACGGATTTATGAAAAATTGACTATTCAATCAGTCAGTATGATTTAGTATCAATATAACTATAAATCGATTATTGATTTCTAACATCTCTGCAGGTTTATGAAAGCAGTGTTGCCATTTACACATCGCCCGTCTACCAAGTGAACCCGTCGTCGAAGAACTTCACCATGTCGCTGGAGAAAGGCCTTCACCTGCGGGGCGATATCCTGGTCAAGTGCTACCACCGGTACCAGCATCGCGATCACAGAGATACCGTCTTTACCATCCAGTTCCACACGTGCGCCGTCGCCGATCAAGAGATGGTCTTTTACAAACACGACCTCGACGATGCCTCTCAGGGTAATTAAATACAACTTAATATGATCATAATAATAACTATAATAACTATAATAACTATAATAATAATAATAATAAAAGAATCGTAACGTGAAAAATTAACTGTTGAGCTAAGTAATGGGTAATACAGATCATTTGTGGCTATCTGACAAAATTATTTAGAGAAATTCATGATCCATTCCAGATGCGAGGTTTCCAGACGAAGGTTGCGTACATCTCCATTTCTCCAGCAGCCAGGAATCTTCGCATACTCCGCGGAATTCTTGCCCTGCAGAAGCTTATTCAGGTAATGGACAAACTTGATCATTAATAAATGAATTATTGTATCTATCTAACTAACTATCTATGTGTGTCTACCTGTCTATGTATCCGACCTATCTATCTATCTATCTATTTACCTACCTACCTGTCTACCTATCATCTACCCATCTACCTGTATATCAGTCTATCTTTCTATAGATTTATCTGGTCTATCTACCTACCTACCTACCCATCTATCTATCTATCTATCTATCTATCTATCTGTCCATCTATCTATCTGTCTATCTAACTATCTGCCTATCTATCTACCTATCCGTCTATCTATTCATCTATCTATCCATCTACCCGTCTGTCTGTCCATCTATCTATCTGTCCATCTGTCTGTCTATCTATCTGTCTATCTCTCTATCATCTATCCATCTTTCTACCTGTCTATCTGCATCTATCTGTCTATCTCCCTATCATCTATCTATCTATCTGTCTATTTGTCTAGCTGTCTATCCATCTGTCTATCTAACATTTGTCTATCTGTTTACATGCTCTAAATCTTTCTACCAATCAATCCATCCATCCATCCATCCACCCATCTGTTCATAATTTTTCTGTTTACATATCACATCCATTCATGTATTCATTCATATCTATCGCTTTACCTACCTTATCTCTCTATCGATACGTATCGACAAAAACAAAAATAAACCAACTTTAAGAATCAAAAGCAGAAAATGTGAAAAACAGAGAAAACAGAAAAAACACAAAAGGAACAGAGAAAAAAAACGGAAAAACACGTAAAAGGGAACGAGAAAAAATACCCATTTTGAGAAACAGGAGATAAAAATAAATGATAAATTACCCGATTTTCGCCCTGTCCTTTAACAGATGACCCCATCGTCCGCTGTGACAGCTACGAAACCATTTACTCCCACGGACGCCACACTCACGGTAAATCTTCACATTTCCACCCATCTTCTGATAATATATTTCATACTGACATGTCAGTACTTTCAAAGTATAAATATTTTTTAAACAGTCTACTGTATTACTGTATTACTGTATTACTATTCTATCGTTTTATTATTTACATTTTCAAACTACACTATTGTTGAATGATTTACTAATCTGAAAACTTAGGGAATCTCCCAATTGATCGTTCAGTTTTATGAATTATTGTATGGCAGTTTGTTGATTAACATTATTGAATTATAAGGTGATTTAGATGTAAATATTTTGAAATGTATTTAAAAAATGGTGTGGTTAATGAGGAAAGTCTGAAGGTGTTCTTTTATACAAATTTTATTTGGAAAACTCTGGTGGTTGAACCGATTTTTCACGCGTTGTTTGTTTAAAAACGCGCGCCGGGAACATGACAGTTTTTGCCGCCGTGGTCCCGCTGAGCAAGAAGGAGGGGTTCGCTACTTTACTGTCTTGTCTTTATTTCATTTGATGTTTTAAAAAGATTCTTTGCTCCTTTTTAGGTTTTAATTAACAACCACGGTAATGTGGAAGTTTAAGCTTGATTATAC
>JAIQCU010002615.1:7500-10611 GCA_022114935.1 Leptestheria dahalacensis
AAAGTTTATAAGTTGCGCAGTACTAGAACTGGGAGAGCTCAGTCGCTCGTCTGCAGCCCGACCGAAACCGTCTGCTATCAAAGTCGACGCCAGTGGCCGCTAATTAAGGACCACGGTGTTCATTAAACATCCCAACGTGCTCATTGCACTGAAAACTATCGCCTAGTGCGGTCGGTGACTATCTGGACAGCGCCGTTTAGCTTCAGCGGTCGTTTTTCGTACCACGTGCGTTGGATTTCTTATGTGCTTTTTTACGCGCCTCTGGGATTGAGATCCAAGTGTGGCTGTCTGGGCGTGAGAACAGTTTATGGCTGCGTGATAGATTGGGATTCCGATAAAACGGTTGATGTTTTATTTGATAATTGTAGATTATTTTAGGTTTTCATTAAGTGTGGTTCATCGACTGTGGGTTGACGATGATATTGCTGTGATATATCATCCATGGTTTTAAAGTTGGGATTGATCGTGTGTGGTTTTTAGATATCTATTGATATTTTGTTGATATGCTGCTGATATTTTGTCGATATTTATTTCATTTTAGACTGATTTATTAATGTCCATTTCACAATATCGGTTGTACGTTTTGATTAGTTGATGATTCCTTGATAGTTGGTTGATAATAATCTGATAATTAGTTGACATGTAAAGTACATAATACATGGATGACGCGTTCAGTTAATTTGAATTGTATATTTAACTAAGCATCATACTGATCAATCTCGTTTCAGTCGTCAGTAAACAGTTTTACAGCCGCAGGTGTATTGTTTGTTACGTTTGATTACTAGCTGATAATTGGTAGATAATTGGTTGATAATTAGCTTGTAATAAAGTGATAGATATTGAAGCACATTGACGACTTAACGTCTAACTATTCACTATTTGATCCATGCTAATGAACAAACTTGAAGCTTGATGTTAATATGATATTTGCTTGTTACTAAATTGATGGTATCAACCTTTATATTAACTTGATCCATTTATAGACGCTGCGGATAGTCGCTACACTCAAGGCCCGGTAGATGGTTCCCTGTACGCCATAGTCTCCAAGCGGAAGACTCCGCCCGCCACCCCGCTACTCCGCGGTGCCGTCTCCGCCTCCACCGACTCCGGCATCTCATCGGCCGGAATCCGCCGAGAGATTCACCTGAGCGGCAGCTCCAACCATTCGCCTCCGCATTCCGGTCATTCCGGCGGATCGGACCCGGTCTTTTCGGACCCGAGCAGTCCCAGTCCGGAATCCGCGGACATCGAAATGCCCGGACGATCGGACGCCGTGTCCGGCACGGCAGAACTGGATCAGCTCCTGTCCGGAATGCTGTTGGATGTCCAGAATATTCCGGACATCCGCGCCAGTCAGACGCGGAACCTTCACTCGGATATCGACGTCGACAGTATCCAAGTCAATTTCGATACGCTACCACCGCATAAGAACGATACCACCGCCAGAAACTACATCTACGAGAGCGATACCGTCCGCCGGGTTGCTACCACGCCAAAGATTCACGCTACCCCCGCGCCGGAAGACATACCCTATCACGCGAGGGAGGACAGCCAACCCTTTACCTATGGTATCGTTGGTAGCGGTAGCAATACCTCCGCTACTTCCAGTCCTCTACTACAACGTAGCGGCATCAAGGTACCGTCGAGCCCGCGCGGATTGCAGAGCCCGCTGCTGGTGCGAAAATTCTCCGGTGGTAGCGCGGTAGCTACCCCGCAGTTGGGTAGGAAGTTCAGCGATGGGGTAGCGAGTAGCACGCCGAAGCACACGCCCTTGGGGTACAGCGCGTCGCTACCGTTTAGCTATACTCCCAGTGCGCTACCCATCGCTACGTCGAGTCCCCAGCCGTCGGAGACGCATTCTACCTCGGAGGAGGCGGTAGCAGAGGATAACAGCTCGTCTTCCTTCGATAACAAGTAAGTTTTAATTGATGTTAAATTTAATTACAATTAGCATTCTGGTATTTTGTTCAAAAGGTCTTGATAAGAAAAACGTGGGAATCACCTGGCGTTCTCTGATGTACTGTGTGTGAATCACTGTGAATCTTGATATTAATAAGGAATCATGAAGCATTGAAATACGAATGTAAGGTGATTCCTGGATGGGAGTCGTTTAGAATCTTTAAGAATCATTTTCGAATCTCTCGAGAAATCTGTACGAATCGCTACTGTCGCCAAGAATCTTGCCGAGATTCTACACGAATCTTGCAGGAATCGTCAGAATAACTTTGCGAGTCTCCAGAATGTCATTGCGAATCTCTAAAGTGAAGAATCCCTACGTGAATCTTGACGAGAATCGTTGAGAATCATACCGAGGATCCTTATTTTACTGTACTGTTTTATTAACTATCACTCGTTGCTACTAAGTAACCTTAGTTTGATTAAATTAAAGTTAATTATCATTAGAGGGATAATTAAGTAGAGGAAGGACAATATTTGCTCAGGGCACGTGTCTTGTTTTACTACAGGGTAGGGCGGGCGTTAGAATTTCCGCTCTTTTTTTTCCACCGAGATTCTCTGTCTCTCTACCTCTCTAACCTCTGTGTCGGTCTCTTGCCTTCGGCCGGTCGTTTTCCAATAAAAATAAACAGACCATTCCGCCGCGTTGCGCCCATTGGCTGTTTGCATTAGAGGACCGCGGGAATTTTAAAAATAGTTTCTCCCCGGTTGCTCTTCCCTGTCCTTTTTTCTCTGCCTATAATTAAATCTAGGTTCTCCTAGTTCTTTTTTTTTACATAAAATAAAATTTAATTGTTTATTTAATTTTTATAATAATATTCTTTTACTACTATTATTATTATTATAGTATTATTATTGTTACTTATACGCGTGGACTGTTTAAAGATGACCATACTGAGCATTTTTAGTTTAAAAAAATAGATTATGAAGAACTGAAACACATTGGAAATGAAAAAAACGTATTAAAAGCTTGATGGGAAGTCAGTGAGGTCAGTGCATTTTCGGTGGCTCTAATCTACACGCATCTGTGAATTGCTTCTCGGAACGTTTATGGTTGAATTCTTTTTATCTCGTCTCCTTTTTTTTGCTTTCATTTTAATCTTTGTTCTTATTTATATTTACATTCCATGCCCTTTCTCGGCTGCGTTTTATCTG
>JAIQCU010002620.1:0-10016 GCA_022114935.1 Leptestheria dahalacensis
TATGAAATTAGCAAGTACTCCCTGACTCCAAACAAACTGAGGATGTGTGGCCGAAGTTGAAGTCCAACTCTTCCACGAATGATTTTGTATGTGTTTGGCTCTTGAACGCATAAGTAGAAATACTACTTTCACACTAGGATGAAATGCGGTCGAAGCTCAGACAGCGATTAAAGGACATGCGCTACTGGTCGAGGAAAAAAGCTGCCACACTGAATACTGACCAACAGCCTGGCTCAAGTTCCCTCTTGCCAAGTTCCAGACGATGGATCAGGTGGACCCAAAGACGTGAAATCAGATTTATTCTTCCGTCTGACGACGGTTTGATCACCTACTCGAAATCTGTGAAGATCATGCAAGACGAGAAGGACAAAACTTCTACGGTAGTAACACAGCTAATGGCCGACACGTATTCAATACGTTTGCAGAAGATTGAAGAAGAAGCACTGATCTCGTCTATCTTGTTGGAGTTTCCAGCGCTAAGGGAAAATAACTCCAGTATAATTTGCGATGAAGATAATTAACAAGACCGCGTTATTACTTTTTTTATATAACGGAGGAATTCGAACGAGTACTAAAAAAGGAGGCAATCGCAGTTTTAATCCAGGACAACTGGAATGGTTTTGCAACCACTCCTTAACATCGTCTCGACAGGAAACGAAAGCTTTCATCGTCAACGAGTTTAAGCACTTTGATATGGTGGACAATTCCAACTCACATAATATACTTTACGAATACGTTAATTTTTGTAACATTTGATTTATCTTGTAATTAAGGACAAAAACATAGTACAACCCTCACCGAGGAAAAGTTTGTCTCCATTGCTTTCTTTTCTGCACCACAGTGCAATACTTACGTAGCTATAATTCAGTTTTAGTGTTCGCGATTTTAAACTCTCTCGCAGTAGGTAATTTTAGGTAACCTGGCTTTGTCTGCCGTACTTTGGATCCAATTTAAATAATGTTCAGTGAATGACTTGTCTTTGTTATTTGCTATGTGTGTTTGTGAGTAGCAATCGAATGAAGATTATTTGAAATTTATTCATTGGCTGGAAAAATTGCAGTNCCTCCTTGCCTAGATCACGCTTCTAAGCTCCTTCTTACAGTCCTCCCCTGGTTGTTGTTCTTGATGAAATGCGGTTTCCAGAAAACTTGTGTTTTCCAAGCTTTCAGGTGTGTTGCACTGAAAACGAATAAATTCTATTTTGTTGCTATATTTTACTTTCATTTTAAATCATATTACAGGGCAATTAGGCTAACGCCCATGGACCTGCTACAATAACTAGCTAAAAATGTTCGGGTATGAATGTGAAATTGATACAAGAAAAAGAAAAACAAACTAAGAAAGCATCGCCCGATTCAAGAGCAGAGATTATAATTTGTTGAGATGTAATGATTTTAACACATGGTTAGTTAATTCCAGTAAGCCCGGTTCAGACCTTAAAATATATTTATGGTTTAAGAAGATACGATTACTAATAAAGACGCCCCTGAGTTTGGCTCTCTCTAAATTGACAAGGGGGCAATAAAAAAGGATATGTGTAGTAGAATGAAAGGCTTACCCACATCGGCACAACTTGTCAATATGGGGTTTGAATTGGGCTAAAAACGTTTTGGTGGGGATGCGATTTTATCCTCAGGTTCAAGACTGTGCTTGTAACTTACTTTGGTAGGTTTGAAAGCAGGAATGGGTTTTGGCTGGGGCAGACCCCTTAATCTCAAAGATGTTCGCCTTCCTTCGCATGTCGCCATTTTTCTTCCCACACAGACTGTAAAAGTTCTTTAATCTTCTGCCGAATAAAGGCCATGAGGAGCCCCAGATCAATGACAGGGTCTGATGGCACCTTACTTAAAGCAGCCTTTTTGGCCAGACCATCAGCTGTTTCGTTACCGACGAACCCGGCATGACCTGGACATCAAACCAAATGGATACGAGAGACCCTGGACGCCTCCATCAGAGCGTTTCTACAGTGGGCCGTGTAAGGGTCTAGCCGGGACCGGCGAGGAGACTTCAGTGCTTCCAGGGCTGATCTGGCATCCGTAAAGAACAACTACCTCCTCAGGCTGACCCCCTGCAATGGCATCAAAGGCAGCGAGAGGGCAGCCACTTCAGCAAAGCAGCTAGGCAGAGGGTAGTTAAAACTCCCTCTACCACTAGTGTAGCCGCCCGCCAGATCAGCCCAAAAGGTAAAACCTGAGCTCCGCCCGTCGCCGTCACTTGTGCATCTGATATAGCATTAATTGCAACACAATCTACATTAATGATTAAACATAAGTAATTGTTATTGTATTTACATACTGTGTTTACTTTACAATATACCTGTTCTTGTGCAATTTCAGATGGACTATATATATCTGTTTGATAGACTAAGGAACGACTGGAGCCTAATGCCCACAAGATTTGCGCCACTTTTGCAGTATATCTTGTGGAGCAGGATGCCAGCTTTCCGAGAGCGGGTTCGGCACCAACAGGACAAGAGCTGCAAGAAACAATCGGAATGGAGCCGGACGATCCCACAACCCGGACCATCGGGATTTGCAAGACAGAACAAGAATTTATCACACGCTGGAACTGAAGCGCTAATGGAAAAAAAACACAGGAAAATGGACGTGTCGATCAAACGAAAAATGAGGGAGGTTGAAAAAACCATAGCGAGTGTAGAAACCGGTACAACAAATTTTATTTCAGAGGGATATGGTAATTCTTACAGCTCTGATCTATGATTCACCATTGACGTAGTCCGTGCCATGCGCCAGCAGTCCCTAACCGACGAGGACGTATTGGCACTCCGTGAATGCCGGTATGCGTTTAGTACATCAAGTATACATTTCTGGAACTTGACAACATTTGAAATTTTAAAACGACTGAGAGAAGTTCTAATGACAAAAACCAAGGTTGTTTTCCTGGAGCAGCTCTACCAGAGGAACGACGACGAACTGATTACCGCTGTGTAAAACCCCATTACTGGTTGCTGGCCGTTGTCTCCGGGTGCGTTGCGATCTCCAGGATGACCAGGAGGAACTGTGGATTCCCGGAGCTGCTGTAGGACACGAAGCCCGCAATCTATCTGTAGTCCTATTGAGCACAGCGGGGAAGGCAAATATATTTAGAACTTGAAAAAGACCTCAGTGGCAACGTATCTCTTTTCCCCGTGTTGAAGGCTTACAAGGAGGGTCGCCTATGCTTCTGCTGACGCAAGGATAATGTAAGGAACTGCTACATACAAATATTTGAGCTGGTGGTTCTGCTGACCGGCATATCGGAAAAATAGATTAGCCAGGCTGAATACCTACTTTTTGTTTTTTGGTCAAATTTCGTATCGGCGGAAGCTATCTCGAACGTCACCAAGGCTCTACATGCAAATTTGCAGAAATGAGGTACTGACTTAGCCGAAGCAGTTGACTACGTAGAAACCGTTATCAAAGTCCTTTATAAGCTGAGGAATAACGTGGAAAGCAGATTTCAAAGAATCGACTCAGAAACATAACTTTTACGTGATTTCGTATCCGCAGAAAAAGCGATGCCACGAACCTGTGGTACACAAAACAAGCATGCTAACGCCCCGGTAGAAGATGCAGCAACTTGCCATAGAAGAAACTTGTCCGTTCCTTTACCACGTAGTGTTGGAGTTAAAATCTTTAGCTGGTCAACAAGAGGCCCGCGTACCTTGCCCAGTACCTTTCGCCACGAAAGCTAAGGAAACTAAAACTGGATGCCCGACAATCAGAAAATTCTGCGCAGCATGTTCTCGTTTCACGGGAGAGACATTTTATGTAGTTTCGACGATATCAGACCTGCCATTCAACCTTGAAGAGCGAAATGGGAAATCAAAGATTGAAACGATCCGCCACAAATATCAAGGAAACGCTTTCCAAACCAAACATGGACTTCTTCCTAGCATCTATGCGACACTAAAAGTTCTTGTAACTTTGCCTGTTAGCGTTGCCACAGTTGAACGTTCGTTCAGTGCTCAATGTCGGATCAAGACTTCCCTCAGGGAACTCCAGGGGGCTAGGGAAATTAACGGGATTGGCAGTACTGCACTTGCATGCTAATATTTACGTTAACGCTGATAAACTATTATGCGACTTCGACCCCAGTAACGGCCGCAGACTTTTGATTTAAGTACAGCAGTATAATTATATTTGAAGTACTACGGCAGAAGTAATATACGTAATTAAGTATCTTTGGCAATTCTCAAGTTGTCTCCCCTCCCATGAAGACGTGTAATACAAAACAAGGGGTAGCACATGCTGGGGCGGGGGGTTTAAAAAACTATCGATTGCGTACACTTCTTAAAAGCTAGTTATGCCGCTGTTTTTCAGAGGATAAAACGTCCCCTTAACACGCCTTAGGTATAATACCAGACACGATAGAATGCCGAACCTTTCATGCTGAAGGCGCTAATTGCAACTTAGCAATACTTGTCGTAAAACAGCACGTCGACGAGTATTCCAGAATTTCAAATTAATTTCTGTACGCGATTTACGGACGAAACAATGTACCGATTTTTTTTTTGGAATACGAAGAAGTCAGCTAGTTCGACTTTTTAGTTGCCCGAGAAAGGTACAGAACTATTTTGGTGGACCTGGTAGTTATAACTTATCATACTTGGTTTGTAGAGTTTCTCACGAAACAGGAGGCTGAGGCCCCTCGCAGTCCGCGGACAAAATGAAGAAGAAAGAAGAGCTGGAAATGGAGGTACTTGAGATTAGAGATGATTGCTGGTTACGCAAACAATATACTTTCCGCAGGTCGTATTGCTGAAATGCATGAGTGATATTGATCTCCAATACGTTAAACGCGCTAGGTGGTACAAGTTAATAACTGCCAGGTTACTGCATTTCGTTTTCGGCGATGAACTCATCAATAGTACGATCGCGCGGTGGGACCCCGAGAAACTTGAACTGATTACCAGTATGTTAATTTTTAGATTATCAATAGGGTTATTACGGAATTGTTTTTACCCCTTTCAGATTATGTCCTTTGTTGGAAGGGCGACAGTGGCTGCTGCGCAAAGGGCATCCGCGGCAGAATAGGAAGATACATTAATAACAAAACCACTTACAATACGAACAAGTTGGCCGGTTAAGTGAAGCCAAAATCGAAGAAGCGCTGCGAATCCAAGAACATCGGAAGTGACAGGAGCAAAGATAATGACTGTTCGAGTTCCAACTCGGCTCCACCGCTGTCCGAGAATTCGGCTGGCGATGAATAGGAGTTTGGTGAACGCGAAAGGGATGCCCGACGAAAAAAAGCGTGGTAAACCAGGAGGTAAATGAGATTCCAAAGATATGTTCTGTTCTGTTCACTTCGAAGACATGTGTGACATGACTTGATTTTTCCTTCTCGGTATGCCTCCCTAAAGTGTCAGAGCTATTCAAAGTATTTCTAATGTTTCTTTCGCATTCCTCACTCACAAGCTTTTACCAGGACATGTACGAATCATTTTCTTGAGTTGGGAAGCTTTTCCGTGTAAACCCAAATCTGTGATTCCTTTGGTATTTTGGTTTGTTATAAGAAACTGTTTTCAGGGACTAGATTTGATCTGCCATTTCTTAATAGCATATTTCAAGGATACTAGAAAAACCCTGGTGGACCTGAGGTGGTTCAGGACATTAGGAGAACACTGGTGTAAGGTGATTCAGGACATTGGGAAGACTCTAGTGTGAGGTGATTCAGGACATTTGAAGGATCCCGGTATGAGGTGGTGCAGGACATCGATTTGCTCTTACCTTCAGAAAAATTCAGGATCCTGCTATATCTGGAAAGTGGGCCAATTTCAGGCCATCCAGGATCCTGATTGATACGATACTCCGTACAAGCGATCCAGGATATGGTTCAGGATCCCAAACATGTCCTACATTGTTCATTGAGATGTGAAGACCTCGTATGAAGGAACGGGGTGAAAAGCGTTTCAGCGGCAAGACGTTTGAGACCTTCTCTCAATGCTTATAAGAAATAGACATCTGTATCTAAAACGAGCTCGGCCCCAAGCTTGCATCCGACGGCAATGAAGCCATAATATCCCCATGCGAAATTTCCTGTCATCGTTCAAAAGAATGATTTAGCTCGGAAGGAAGAAATCTTGGGTTTGGACCTCATGTATGTTGAAGAAAAATTTGAAATTGTTCAACACTGCCGCTAAAATTAAAAAAAAACGTCACATTTTTCAATAACATTTTCGGTCCCAAATCTCTTAGCTCTTTTGATCCCAGTTTTTGCATTGTTGTAGTAATTTTTTATGGACACAAACCGTCTAACAAAACAAAGATCAAGCGCTAATGCAACTTCAAGAAGTCTCAGAACGCACTGGGCTACACCCCGAGGAATCAAAACCTAGACTTCCGCGCATGATCATTACTCGATTGGACGAAAACTTTACTTCCGAGGACCTTCAGGAACAACTATGGACCAAAAATGATATTTTCCGTCAAGCAGCCAACCTTCCTTCAAAAACACTTGAAATTATGAAAATATTTAAGGGACGTCAATAAACCTATAACGCCATTATTCAAGTCCCCTACCCCCTTCGCGAAGCTCTGCTAAAACAGAAGAAAGTTCGCGTTGGGTTGTTTTTACAACCAATCAAGGATTACATTCAACTTAACAGATGCTTTAAGTGCCAAAAGCTTACTAATCATCGAGCTGATAAATGTGAAAATGAACACACCTGCGCTTATTGTGCCCAAAACCACGACACCAATACCTGTCCCTTTGCTAAAGAAAAGAAACACACGAAAAAGAAATGCTCTGATTACTCCTCTCATCCTAAGTATCACAGTTCCAATAACCACGCCACGTTTCGAGTATTTCAAATGTCCTGCTGCTCAAGAAAAATTAGCTTTTTTTCTCTCCAGATTCTTTTCTAATGACAACTTTTAACTATGCAACCACCCCAATAAATTTTCAGTGTTAACAGATCAGTGCACAGCTGATTTGGCAAAACTTGAATACCTTACTCGTGAAAAGTATTATGACGTTGTTTTCATTCAGGAACCCTATACCATTAAAGATAAAAAGATTACTGGATTTCCTCATGAACATCAAGTCTTCTTAAGCTCTGCTGAGAATCCTCATTACGGATCAGCCTTCTAGTTCGCAAGGATCACTTCCCCTTTTTAATTCCTTCAGCCACCTCGAGTGAATGCGTGACTGTATCTGTAACCTTACGTAACACCAAATGGTTCCTTAGTTCAGTTTATGTAAATCCGTCATCCCGTTCCGTTCTGAGTCTTATGCACCATTCGTCAACTGGGTCGGTCAGACTTGCGACGCTCGATTACTGTAGCTGATTTCAATGCTAAACACATCCTCTGACACCAGTCATAATGACTCGTTTGGTGAGCAGCTTGTATCCTTCTTTAATTCAGAAAATATGTACATTGCGAATAGAGGACGTCAGGTTACATTTTCAAACTCCAACGGTGAATCCAACCCGGATATCACTGTGATAGGGCATGATTTGGTATCAAGTATCTCGCACTGGAGAGTTCAAAATGATTTTTCATTGTCTGATCATTCGTAGATTTCCTTTAGCCTTTCGTTATCTCACAGACCCGTACCTGTACCACAGAAACTAAATCTTAAACTAACTAACTGGAATTAGTTCCATGGAGTTCTTTCCCATGGAGCCCAGTGCCTCCCTTTCACTGATTTGAACAGCACGCAAGAAAGAGATAATAGCATAACTGTTTTCAATAAGCTACTTCTAGATTGCCTTAGTGTTTCAACTCCTCGCGCTGTCCGCACTGACAGTCAATGGTGGTCCCCCGATCTTGCTAAGCAGAGATCGCGGATCAAAACTACCCGTGCTGTTTTCCTACAAAACAAAACGCTAGCAAATTATGACACATTTCTTTGTCTTCTAAATAAATACAGAACGAAAATAAACAAGGCAAAACGAGATAGTTGGATTAACTTCACTTCCGTCAAGTGTCAAAAAGATCCTTGGAAGACAATTCATCGGATTTGTTCCAACAAGTGTACCGCATTCACACCTACTTCCATTCGCAAATCAAGCGGCAGTTCCCCACAGACGCCTCGTGAGACGGCTCACGAGTTATTGGATTCCTTTTGCCCCTCAAATTCAACTATAACAGAAATAATTTCCAGAAAAAGGTGCGAGCAAGGATTGACACAGAATTTTCTTCTGCTTATCAAGACGCTATTTTTCACCTGTCTACTTCCGACATGTCAGACGCTGTTAACTCCTTCCCACCCTTCAAAGCTCCTGGCCCTGCTGGGATATTCCCAATTGTTCTTCAAGCGGCTTTTCCACTTGTTCAAAATTTTCTTGCGCGCATCTTTTCAACTCCTGAATTTGGATACAATACTTCCCTTCCGCTTGGAAGAAAGCAAATATCATTGCCATCGCCAAATTTAACTGTCCCGACCCATTTTCCCGCAAGGATATCGCCCTATTAGTCTCCTTTCTGTCGTAGGCAAGCTTTTGAGAGATGTCTGCTTAAAACTGTAAATTAACATTGCACTAAGTATTTAGCTCCCAATCAATGCGGGTTTCTAAAAGGTAAATCTTCTGTACAGGCCATTGGCAATCTTACGACACAAATCGAATCTTCCCTTAGCAGACGACAATACACCCTCTGTATATTCTTTGATATAACAGGAGCTTTTGATAACGCATGGCATCCGGGGACGGGATACTGTACAAATTACTCCAAATGAACTGCCCCAAACACTTAGTTGGACTTATTCGCTCTTATTTAGCAAGCCGCTCTGCAACTATCGAAATCTGCGGACAGAAAGTTAGCAAAAGTGTTTCCAAATCGTGTCCCCAGGGAGGTATACTTTCGCCTTATCTCTGGAATGTTAATGTGAACGATCGTCTTAAAACTCATGCTTCAAAAAACGTTTCCATTCAAGCATATGCTGACGGTATACGGTACATATACGGTACTTCGTAAAAAGTTCTGTATTTTATGATCTTCCTCTTCGACTAATCCTAAGTAGTGTTATACATACCCAAAGATGGTTCCAATAATGCTATTATTCCTCAACCCCAACCACGGGGCATGTTACTGGAATTCTTAAGGACTAAATCACATAACTCGTAATGCATTAATGGATGAGTTTTGTTGAAGTGTGATTGACTTAAAATTAACAAGTGCAACTAATGGTGATTTGATCAGGTAGTTAGATGAATTTACTGAAACCATTCCATTCGGTTTAGAAGAGATTTTGTCGTTTTCAGTGTAGTTGAAAGTGTTTTATATCTATGTTTCTTGTTTCTACCTTGTGCATCCTTGTATACGGACCGCGACTACACTCCGCGTACACTTTTTTCAACTCGCGAGTTGGACAACAACGTGAGGTCTCTTCTTTCGCGCCTAGCGGGCCAAGGGCTTAAGCTAGAAATTTCAAATTATAAACAATAGAAAAAAGAAAGACTGAACTCTTTGCATCTCGTCACTTGCAGGACAATGCTTTCTGAAATAACCGTCTCGTCAGGTCATGCAGCAAAAATTTCCGGAAAGTTTCGCAGAGTTCCCTAACTGTCGTTTTATACTGGACTGAACTGAAATCTCCTGCTCCGTTCCGCGACGAAGTTTGGATCTCCAATGTAAAATCTATTCAAACTACAAACAAAAAACTACACTCAAAGTTTTGGTCGCAGTTAGCCCATCAGCAATGTCTACGGTGGCTCGTGCTCGGATAAACAGATAGTAGAAAGCACGGCCAAACTGAAAACCGAAGAACGTGTTTTGGCCGACAAGGGATTTCTTACTAAGGGTCATGTAGGCCGACAAGACTGTTACAACGCCTCCCATGCTATCTCGTCCCCAGTTTACCGTGAAGGAGGTGGAATCGACGTATGAAATACTAAAGAGAGAAGTCAAGTGGAACGAGCCATTCAACGCATGAAGACTTTCCGAATTTTAAATCACCTGCAGCTGTCTGTTGTTCCTTTTGCCAGTAAGATCATACAGGTTTGTAGCACTCTAGCAAACTGGCAGAGTTCCGTAAGTGTGTGGACTGAAGATGTTGGAGAACATACA
>JAIQCU010002624.1:0-10521 GCA_022114935.1 Leptestheria dahalacensis
TCGTCTGCTTGGATAGACTAATAGACTGATATTAATAGCCGCTGGGTATAGGGAATTCATACGTTCCAGCGTTGCCAGATCGATGTTTCTATTACACGTAAAGTTAGGAGAGAAAAAATACCCATAAAGTAAGACTGGATAATATCATTGGATTACCATTGCAGGGTATGTAGCAACTCGAGTGTCGACGGGTCCGAGCCTGCGTCGCTGCAACGCCGAGCAGTGTTTGAAAACGAAGCGTCGCGTGCTGAAGATGCTCTTCGTGGTGGTGTTGGAGTTTTTCGTCTGCTGGACTCCGTTGTACGTGGTCAACACGGTTTCATTATTCGCGCCACGCGCTCTTTACGAAGGCCTCGGCTATATCGGCATCTCGCTGGTCCAATTGTTGGCTCATGCTTCGTGCTGCTGTAATCCCATTACGTACTGTTTCATGAGCTCATCGTTCAGACGTGCTTTCCTCGCCGCTTTCGGTTGCAACAAAACGCCGCACAGTGAAATGCGAACCCCGCGTACCGTTGTCTGATTGCAGCCGGCCACGCCAAGGGGTTGGCAAACTCTACCACTTCACCAGGCGTAATAGCTTAGAAAGTTGCGCTAAAAGTATATTGGCATGAATTACACTAAGCTATGTTTCACTTTAACCGCAAGGTAGAAATCCAATTCAGACACATTTACCTTGCGTACATTGCACATCTTTATTTTATTGTTTCACGTTTTACCTACCCCCCCTTTGCCTTTGGTTGGGTTTATTCGTTTACTTTAACCTCATGTGATCTTGTGTTTTTAACCGATATTGCACAGAGGTCATCTTTTCTTCCGCCAACCCCTTGGGATACCTCTGCAAACTGCAATCTAAACCCACCGGCCTTTTGTAAGGTATTACTGCTGTCTGTCCACTGAGGACAGTTCAATTATTAGACGTGCAAGAGGTATTACAGGGCAAACCACTCTTCAGCATATGCAACCCCGAATGGCCAAACTGGGTGAAGCCGACCTAGGAGCCTATATAGCGATGCCCCTTTAATCGTATTGGCCAGAGTCTTTACCATTGGTACTCCACTAAAACTGAACGATTGAATGTACATTTATGTGGACAGTTCTACCGCATATTGATCCCAACACCGACACGATAAACCCGATGAAGCCGACCCAAGAAGTCCAACCACGTTTTCTCGAGTCTGATTGGCCGCAGGTCTCCTGAAGCCGATTGGTTAGTACATAAATCTTTGAACTAGACGTTTGTATGGGTACGTGTCCTGCAGAAATATTACTATGGCCAATGAGAACAGGGTTTGCTGCTCCCCAGTAGTTCGACTTCCGCGATTTCCAACTGATGTTTACATATTTTGCTCACATGTCCTAATGTGCTGCTAAACATATACTCTGGTGCCCATATGCAGTTGAATCCGCGTAACTTATTTGAATTTGTGAAACCGGGGAGAAAAAATAAAATAAAACTTGTTATTCTCGTGTATTCATGTTCCTTTGCCTACTGATATAACTTGGCAAGGTAACTGTTAAGACTTGAGGAAGATGCGACAGGAAGATAAGCACATGGCAAACCGACGCACGCGCCATTTCGAGACTACAGTGGAAAAAAAGAAAAGTGCACGAGATTTGACAAAAGCGCTTTTAGTCACAGCCCATTAGGGTGTATGGGATTATGACCGTTCTTGTTGTGATATGGAAGTGTTTTGAAAGTAAATAGCAACCAAGAAGTTTGTCGGAGCCGAATGATGATTAAACTCGTTTGCACGGCTTCAGATTACATTTGCGTTTCTTCGTCAGTCTCTTGGGGCACGGGGTTCCATTGTTTTGCGCGGGAACCTAAAATTATTGCAAAAACGTTGAGTTAACAACTTCAATTATTGATGTATTTTTTCAGAATCTTCTTTAAATTGAAATTGGAAAAGTCAAATCTGAAATAACCGTTCAATATTCGTGTTCTGTAAACTTATTACATTGCAAGCTAGAAAGAAGTAAAAGCAGTGCCGTATTCCTCCGCTAGATGGCGCTGCTGTCAGCACTGTGCACTGGCCCATGTTTTGACAGCAGATGCGGTGAGTTTATTCAAATTTGCCAAATATTTTCCAAGGCAATGCAAATAGTCGTTGTTGCATGAAAACAAAACTTGATAGACAGTAATTGCACCGTAAGTGTGAATAGCAATACGAGAAATGTCATTGACCAAAGGAAGTCTGACTCTGAGGCCCCTGTTTCAAGCGGTAGAATCAAGCAGTGACCTTGTAACATAGGCTTAATTATTGAACAGATATTCACCAAGTCTAGCGTTTAAATCTAATTGAAATTATTGTATATTGAATTTTAAATAGTGCAATAGGGCACCATAGGTACTTCGTATCTAAACGTGCTGCGGTGAAACGTTGCCGCACTCGCTAAAGAGATCTTCAGCTTAACCAATAATTTTAGAAAAAAATCACCTTAATCATTCTTGTTTTCTCCATCCATCCATTGCCGCAGGTTGCGTTGCAGGGGGACCATTCAGACCATTCGGTGACCATACAGTCGACAGGCGGCGGCAACTCGTGGTCAGTATTGTCATTAAGAGCTTTATAAACAAACGTAATTACTGTTTGCCCAATTACACTTGATAGTAGAACATCAACCACTACAATTACATGCTTGTCTAAAGCAAGTAACCAAACCGGGATTTAAAAAAAAGGGTAAACGTATTTACGAAAATAACATTGAAGTAAATCAAAACGTTATCGAGCGGCCGGGGTAAAGACAACAACTAGTTGCGGATAGAAAGAACGTAGAATGAGCCTACAGTTATCACTGAGGCAGTTGTCGTAATCGGGTTGCGAGAGCACATAATTCGTTACTGTCGAAATAATTGGACGGATCCTGCTTGGAATGGTCACATTCAGTTCTGTGTGTAACATTACGGTATGTTACTATCAGCAACGTTATAACCAACTTCGGAACGGTACGCAAACTCGACTTACTCGCTAGGAAACCGCAAACTTTCTGGCACTCCTCGGCTGTTTCGAAGTTATTCCTGTTTCCCTTGCATCCACCGTAACCAAAGTTGACGCACATACCCTTGGCCGGTTCAAAGTACCACCGTTGGAAGTTTCCCCGACAGGGCCCGACGTCCAATTCTTCCATACATACTTCTACAGAGAGGGACTTTGTTAAACTGGTGGACCAGAAATGTATCACTTACAATCTGCTATACCTTTAGCATCGTGCATATCAAAGTCGCAATCTGGCTTGTCTGCAGTGCAAACGACCTTCTCCATGGTCTCGACGTTACACCTCCGCGGCAGAGCCGCGTTGAGCAGTTCCCCGTTGGGCCCGTATACTAGAGGCACCCTGACCCTGACTTTGACTCCTTTACCGCAAGTCGTACTGCACGGCGACCAGTCGCTCCATTGACTCACGGCGCATTCAGGATCGATTTCCTAACCAATCCACCATATCGTCGTAAAAATTATGTCACTTTGAAGTTATATCTACTATAATGAACTAATAATGCAGGTCAACCAAAGATCAGTCCCCCAATGTAACTTCTTGAATTAACTTAAATTTATCCAAATCTCTTTTCAAAAAAAATATGACGTTAAAGCTAGTGTTATAAGGTAGTATTGCAGGTTATTATAATTTAATCTAGATATATAGAAAACAATTTGTGGAGAAAGTTGAAAAAGTTTCAATTACCTGCTCCGGCTCGTCGCACTCGAGTTTCATCCCCATGCACATTTCCTCTTCGACGACGGGCAGCGCGCATTTTTTGCGGGCCGTGCGGTTCAAATAGCGCCGCGTGCGTGACCGGAATCCTTTGCCGCACGTCACGGAGCATGATGACCACTGAGACCACTCGGACACGGCGCACATATCGTCCCTGACGATGAAACCTCCCCTACGTAGCCAAATAACTTTTATTATTTATAACATATATATATTCGTATAATTCAAATGTATGTTACTTTATTATTGTATTTGATCATTTATCTAACTATCTATTTGGTCTGGACTTGAGGTCGTTTGGTCCAGTGCCTCAGGCAGGATTCAAGGTTAAATTAGCATACTTGTATGTTTATATTTCAAGTTATTTTAGTTTATATCCCGAGTGTTAACTTCTCCTTCCACTAAACATTGACGTCGAGGCAACTTTTATCGAATAAATCGACTGTGTAAACGCAGACTTACTCGCAGACGTCGACTTCAGCGGCGCACATTTCTTTCTCCACCAGCTGTCGCTCGCAGTTCATCATCTCCGCCTTCATCTGATTCACGTAGAAGCGCTGTCGCATCCGGAGACCCTTTCCGCACGTCACCGAGCACGGGCTGAACGGACCCCATTCGGTTACAGCGCACTCGGCTGCATGAAAATCGAGATGTTTTAAGATCCGCGGGGGAAAGGGGGGAATTCACGGGGTTGCGGAATACTTACGGCGCAGAGCGTCTTCGCTGGTGTCCGGATGCTCGACTTCGTCGCTGATAATCGACAGATCGGTGCAGGACTTTTCGTAAACCCGTTGCCTGGTGACGACGATCCTGCCCAGCGGTTTCATCGGCGCGCTCGAGGGATCGTAAAAGGGCGAACGGGGATCGGCGGGGTAACTTGTGGTGATCCGGCGGATTTTCTCGCGCGGCATGGTGGCTGCGTTGGCCGACTAGATTGACACAATTACTTGTAATGATCCTTTATTCTTAATTGGGATTAATAGAATCGATAACTCTAATTGTTATGGTTTTGAGGTGTTTTTTTTCGTTGGTTCTGGTCTTGAGTCATTTACCTCATTTCTTGTTTAACTTAATTAACTTTTATATCTAGTCTCTCCTTGTTCTATATCCCATATTTCTATTATAATTTCTGTCAAGTGTGTTTGATACTGTACCATGTAAGTGACGCCACTGTCCGTGCCGGCATCCCACGGGTAGAGGTTGAAGGATCGACTTTCGACCCAGCTGCAGTTACGCAGGCACAGTTCCAAAGCTGAGACTCCCACAATCCAATCCGGAGAAGGTCCTTGTTGTATGAATGGATGTAAGGCGTCAGTGAAGCTAACTAACTTCGAGTTTTAGCTATCCATTCTACCTATCTATCTGTCTATCTATCTGTCTTCCTATCTATCTATTTTCTATTATCTATTAATCTATCTATGTATCAACCTATCTATCAATCTATTGATCTATCTATCTACCTTTTGATATGTCTTTCTACCCAAATGTCTGTCTGTGTATCTACACATTATGCCGGTCGCTCAGTCTAACACTGTCTGTCTAACTATTCATACACCTATCTATCTATCCATCCATCCGTCTTCCTGCCTATCTATGTATCTATCAATCCGTCTATCTATCTGTCTAGTTATCCATCCATCTAATGAAGGATTCATTCATCTGTCAGTGTATCTGTTGAACTGCCCATCTATGTGTCTACCTATCTGTTACATCTAACCACACAAATTTATCTACCCATCTATCCGTCTACCTAACTGTCCACCTAGTTTTTTCAGCTACCTATCTATTTATCTACCTATCTATTCATCCATCCGTCTGTCAATCCATCTAACTGCCTATCCATCCATCTATCCATCCATCTATCTATCCATCCATCCATCTTATCTGTCCAGTTATCCAACCATCTAATCAACTATTCATCCATCTATACCAGTACGTCTATTAAACTACCCGTCTATCTGTCTACCTATCTGTTACATCTAACTACACACATTACCTACCCATCTATCCGTCTATCTACCTATGCACCTACCTATCAATCTATCTATTCATCCGTCCATCTATCAATCCATCTAACTGTCTGTCCATCTGTCTGTCTATCGATATATATCCGTCTGTCTGTCTCTATCTATATCTCGATCTATCTAGAAGGTCAGCTAAATAATATGGAATACCATTTCAAGCCATTTTTGTGAGGTCCGTTGAAAGGAAATCGTAAACTCTTTACCCAACATGGACACCAGTGACATCAAGTGATGTTTCCTATCCACCCGGAATACGGCATAAGTCTTTCCATTGACATTGGGGTACCACAGTCCGCGAGACTTGATTATGGTCCGGATATGGCTGCTCTGTTAAAGATATACAAGTTGCTGTACCGAGTTTAAAAGTGTTGATTACATTGAATCGTTTGTAATAGAATGTAAAGTGAGTTGCTTTTCCAACTCATTTGGTCAATATCCAAACCTGCGATTTCAATTCCGACTCGAGCTGTCGAGTCGATCCCCATTCCGCAACGTGGCGGAGTCCGTCGGATGCGATTCCGCCGTACTCCCAGACGCGGTAGTCGGAACTGTGCGAGGCTCCGATGATGTCGCTAAAGTGCGTTAACCACTCGTTGGTCGGGAAGTCTTTGGGATGAGTGTGGCGAGACCAGAAACCCTCGAACATGACCTGATTCAGCAAATTGAAAAAAATTGCATTGATCAAATTTTTTCATCCAAATTTTCCAAAATAACTTTAATGAATGATCTTTAATTTAATATTATTACTTGAATTGAATTAAGGTATGTTTGGAAACAAAATAGGTTTATAAGAATAGTAAGGATGATGTTACTTCGTATTTAGCCTCGTCACAGGCGCAGCAGGGCTCGATGATCTCGGGCTGCTCGTCCTCGTTTTCTTGCTGCTCTTCGCACAATTCCTTGGTTAAACCGCCGTCGTCGGCGAACCAAACGTCGCGCGTTTCAATGACCGTTGCCCTGTCCAAGAACATGTAGATTATTATAAATTTTTTAAAATTCATTTTCCACCATTAAAGAAATTAGACATAAACTTGTAATTTTGACTATATATTAATTTATAACCAGTCTGACTAATACATAATTAAGAAGCGAAAATTAACGAATATCGACTCATTAACTCTCATTAACGATTAAGATTAAGTACTATTCTAATTAAATTTTAATCGTGAAAGTTTAAGTGCAATTTTCATATCGGTTTGACAACCGTGCTTGATTCAGTTTGATCGAGTTGGATTTTTAGTTAATTATTATGTAATCATCATTCTCTTTATATTAGAATGTACGTTTGAGAGTGTATAACACCTAATCTCTGTCAGTTTCATTGTGCGAGGGAAATTTACTTCATGTTGATCTGAATTCGTTTTTTTCGAGGGTTTATAGCAATTAGTGAGTTTTTTCAAGTTCAGTTGCGGGAAATAGATAACAGATACTAAAAATGAATGGAAAAAAGTCCTGGTATATTTCTTTCAGTCGCCTCAATATCTGCAGTTGACAGCAGAGTTATTACACCGAAAGGGGGGGGAGGGACCAGAGAAGAAGTAAACGAGGAGGAGAAGAAGGGAATGGAAAAGAAGAAGGAGACGAGAAGCAATCTGCTGGATGTTATATTAGTTTGTTTATATCTGGACAGCATCTGTTGGCGCTTCTCGAGTTTCACGTGTCTTTCGTCATTTGGAATATTTACACAAGAAAGAGCGGCGCAGGGCCCAAAGTCCTTTCAACAGCTCTTTTACCCAATGCGAAAATTCCATCTTCCAAATACCCTGAACCGGTTGACCCGTGGTTTATAGCCCCATTTCAGTTATTTAAGTATTACATAGATATAGATGGGTACATAGATAGATAGATAGATAGATAGGTATAGACAGATAGATAGATAGATAGATAGGTATATAGATAGATAGATAGATAGATAGATAGGTATATAGATAGATAGATAGATAGACAGATAGGTAGGTACGGTAGATAGACAGATAGACAGGCAGTTATGTAGGTAGGTAGTTATATAGATAGATAGAAAGATAGATTGATAGATAGGCAGGCAGTTAGGTAGGTAGGGTAGATATATGTATAGGTAGATAAACAGATAGATAGATAGACAGATAGACAGGCAGACATGCAGTTATGTAGGTAGGTAGTTAGTTAGATAGATAGATAGAAAGATAGATTGATAGATAGGCAGACAGTTAGGTAGGTAGGATAGATATATATATAGATAGATAAACAGATAGATAGATAGACAGATAGGGAGGGTAGATATATAGATAGGTAGGGTAGACAGATAGATAGCATAAATAGACAGATAGATAGATAGACCGACAAAGAGATCGATAGGTTGGTAGGTATGTAGATAGTTAGATTAATTGAATAGATAAGTAGGTAGATAGACAGACAGGCAGCTAGATAGGTAAATGGATACATTGATAGATTGGTAGATAGATGCGTACATACATACTTACATAGACACAGATACATTACAAAACTAAGCTAATTCAGCTACTACTGATAATCATATCTCGTTACTAAATTTTAAGACTTGTCTTAACTGAAATGTTTCCTCAGTAGGCGTCGCTTACCTGAAGAGAATACATCCCGATCCCGGACCAGGAGCCGTCCACAGGACTTGGACTTCAGTTTTGGGAGCCGAGGAGGTCTGCGTAATCGCGTTGGGACAGGAATCGCTTAAGCGGGTCAGAGCGTCGCCAAACAGCTGGAAGTTGCCCACCGTGTCCGGCGAGCTGCTCACGTTGATCTCCCCAGAATCGACCGTCAGCAGGAAACCGGTGAATTTCTGGACGGCGTACAGGGATCGCCATCCCTGAAGGGTAACTACAATAACAATTAACTTGATAACATTCATACCTCAATTGTAGTGAAACTTAGAAACCATTTCAGTTACTTTTTCAATTTCATTGTAAGTCATACTCCTTTAAGTATTTTACACGTTAAAAGTTAATGTATCACACTTAAGTTTAATCGTAATTAGATGCTGAAATATGAGAGAATTGACGACGGGAAAAAATATCCCTTGTTGGTTAACGGGGTCAGGATCGCGTTACAACCCCAAAAGAAGATCCCTCTACTAATCTCCAATTACCAGCGAGGAAAACTACCCGGGATTAGGTTAATGCAGCACGGATTGATGCTGCTGCTCCTACGATGATGAGCAAAGACGTAACATGCACTCGACACGTGCTCCGGCATAATAATGAACTATTAATACCCACCGACGGGATAATTTTTCCTGGCATCAACTTTAATTCAAGTTAAATTACCCTGTGATGTACTGTCCAACAGTTTAACTAGAGAGAATGCGATATCGAGTCGACTTGCACAATCGAATTTGCAAGTCGAAAAGCAGTCCCGTATCAATCTATCTAGTTCCAATCAACACTGGTTTATTGATTTTACTTTTATTGTTGGTTTAAAATTTAACGATTAAACAAACGTGATTAACCATTTAACGCTAACTTGAGTCTTGACACTTTAAACTTTAGAATAGTGACGTCTCGTAGGCGCGTTTTGCGTTTCAAACGGAGCGGAATCCTATTAGGGAGCCAAAAACTCGTGCGTAATCTTATTAGACAAGAAAAACAAGTTTAACCCCACGGCAGAAGTAAAAACTCACCAATAGAAAATTAATGGAAATGAATGAAGTCGTATCAACATGTGTAAAAAATAGAAAAATAATTATAGAAAATAATAAATAATAAAACAGAAAAAATATCATAGAAAAATTAAATAAATTAGTTAAATTTAATTAATACAGCAATTTAAAAAAAGAGGATGAGTAACTGACCGGTGTAGACTTCTCCAGGAACGTATTTCTCCGGGTTACCGCTGATTTTGAGACGGTAACCGTTATCGCCCGGTGTCTTGGGCACTCGGATTCCTTCGGGTGTGCACTTGAGATGCACTCGACTGGCCACCAGGGCCCAAATGACACAACAGACTACCAGCCTGTTCATGGTGCGACTGTTTTCGATTGACTTGGCTGCGCGCTGCTTTTAAATGAACGACCTTCTTTTCGCGGCTTTGGAGGAGAAGGGAGCGGGGGGGGAGGGGGAGGGCCGAATATTGGTTGCTGCTGCTGCGGCTGCTGCTCATCTGCTGTACACACACACACACACACACACACACACACACACGCTTCGGCATTCATACTCACAAACGCTGGGTTACGGAAGATTTCTCGAAAAGTCTCGAAGGAATCGGGCGGTGGTGATTTAAATATTGGTACCATCATTTGGTTGATGTTTATTTAATTCAGTTATCTTTATGTATTTAATTAATTGCAGTTAAGTCAGTAGTTACAGTTTGAGAATATTGCGTTTGTTAAGCTTAAATTTACCATAAATTATTATATTATGTGGTAATATCGGTTAATTTGTATCTATTTATTCACTAATTATGTTAATTGTTATTAACTGATAACGAGAAAAAAAAGTTTAAATTAAGTTATGAGATGAAAGTTTAATGCGTTAAAAATGAATAAAATTCAAACATTTTGTAAAATTACATTGCTAATTGTATAAAGTTTCATTAATTAAAAGCCAAGTTAATTAGCCGTTCCACTACTTGGCAATAACTGTTGTTTAATTTTAATTCGGTTTATTAAAATTAACGAGACGTTATTTTTCGTGTTTTTCTAGACGATCGGACCGAGAAAACGTGGAGCTGAAGCTGAATTGGCTTATCGGGAAATCAGTCTCAACTAGTCGGACGATATTCGAGTGCAAAGTTCATTTCCTGACACAGCCTTGGCCAGATAGAGCGGGGCTTA
>JAIQCU010002627.1:0-10492 GCA_022114935.1 Leptestheria dahalacensis
TGCTTGTGCCGGCGACACAGGAAAACGGTAAGTAACACTAATCCCAACAAGAGGATGGCGGTTATCGCAGCGGCAATTCCGATAACGACTTCCGGGGAAATGCCCGACTCCTCGTCGAGCAAAACGATGGTCGGTGCTAGAGGCAGGTGTAATGTCACGTTGACTTGACTGACGCCACCTTTGTTCCGCGCCACGCAACGATACTCGCCAGCGTCCTGGTCGGTGATTCGCCGCAGTGTCAGATTACTCCAGCGCTCGTTTTCACCACTGGATGAATGCGGCGTCAGGGGCGCCTCGCGAATGAAAAACTGGTCGCTGTTTGAGTTATGCGTGACATTTACAACCTGTCGACTCTGCAGAACCCAAGAGACACTGGGAGCCGGGCTGCCAGTTACGCGGCACGCGAAAGTCACATCAAATCCCGGCCGACTTTCAACCAGTGATTCTGTCACGTCCGTTGTTGGACGACACGCAAAATCATCCGGGTTAAGTGTATTCCATGATCTGCCGGACAAACTTTCCGGCTCGGCGCACACGGTCGTCGAGGAGTAGGCCGAGTACAAGTTATTGTCCATTAAGTACTGACGCAGAGGCAAGATCCTACAGTCGCAATTCCAGGGATTTCTCTAAACAAACCACATTGCAATTTACTTTACTTCAACTAATCAGATATAAATAATCGCTGTAAAACTTGACATGTAGATAAAAAAAGTATAAGTAACGGTACCTGGAGGTCGAGACTTGTTAGTTTGCCCAGAGGAGCGAGGACTTCCGTTTTCAAAGTAGCAAGTTTGTTCGAGGATAACTTCAAACTGACTAGAGCCTCATTTTTTAAGTTGATGAAGCTGTCCTTGTCAATGGTCTCCAGGGCGGCTCCTTCGAGCTCCAAGGTGCGCAGATGTGGCAATCGAGGAAACTGCAAAGCTACCAATTTCCCTAGCGGGTTGTGATTAAGGAGGAGGATGCGTAGCTTCTCGTTGCCGTTGAACGTTTCGGGATCCAGCTGAGTCAGCAGGTTCCTCGAGAGATCAATCTCAATGAGGAGAGTCAGGTTCTGGAAGGCGTCTTTGTGAACCGATTCCAGACTGCAGTTCCTCAAATAGACCTTCTGCAAGTTCTCCAGACCCACCGAGTTGAAGGCATCGGCTGGAAGGACATTCAGCGGATTGCCACTCAAATCAAGGACCTGAATCTCGGAACTGAGCGTGTTGGGCACCGTGCTGAATCCGGCATTAGTGCAATCGGCTGACTTCTTGCCAGACGCCCACTTGCACGAGCACTTGGACGGACACTTGGAAGTCCAATCGGCTGAGACTGAAGCCAAGCTCATCAATCCATAGAAAGCAATCAGACAAGCCCGGTACTTCCTCAATACACCGGCCATTCTTGTTCCGCTACAATACACCTATTATAAAAATATATTTTTAGAAAAATTATTTAGCGATAAAAACCATCATTGAGCTGTTGACTCTCAATGGATTGGATGTTTACAACGTAAATGGCGACTGTAAGCCTCAGATGGACACCGTAATCCCTGGACATTCAAGGACAAGACTGAGCTACTGAAGTAAATATCCCTCTTTTACTGGAATTTATTTTCTTTCCCTCTCCCATTCCTGCCTAGCACACAATGCACCGTCCAATACACAAGGATTTCCCTTTAAATCTAGCTCGGTATCAGATCGATAAATAAAATAAACAATGACGGAATGTACGTCAGGGAGGGGGGATAGAGAGAAAAAATGGACAAAGCTACGATTCATATTCATCATTTGTTTTTGCTCGACTAACGTGTTTACCCATGGTAGAGGGAACAAAAACTAATAATATTAATATTAAATTATTTTTTTTTGTCAAAAAAGGGATTGGAAAAGCCCCATGCCTAAAAACATATATACACGCCCAGTTCTTGGACACGTACAAGTTATTAACGCTGAAAGCTTTATTACACAGACATCCGGGTGTACAGAGTCGGAAAAGACCGGAAACTTATCAAAGTGAGAAAAGAGGCAAGCCGGGTTAAAGAACAAACACGACCGCAAATTCAATTATTGCGTTGCCCAGTTTTTAAAGTTTCAACCGAGTTGCGTTACAAGAAACCGATCATCTGATTTCTTCAACTTTTAAGTCGAAATTTGAGTTTTGAGAGGGATAGCTGAGCAGGTTTTAACGGTCGATATCTTCTGAGAGGTTCCCACTGTAAAACCGTTCTCCATCATGGTTCGGCTGTGACACGTAGGACAAAATATGGAAACTGATAAGATAAAACCCGGCGTCCAGGCCCGCTCAACGGTCAGCTGAGTACATATTTGAAATTGACTTTCGACCTTGGTTGGGGGCCGCCCCTCCCTCTGATATGAGTCACTCGCGCGTTTCACAACCGACGCACTCTTATTGTAAAATTTATTTCGTTAAATATTCAGTTATCACACTATAGACCGGGCATGATGCGAACCAGTTGGACTGACCCACTTATAGATAGATAGTTAGATAGATAGATTAGATACATAATTGTCAGTGTTGGTTATTATTTTGACCGTTGTGTAGTAAGCCAGCTGGACTGATACACTTGTACAGATAAGCAGAAAGATAGATAGATACACCCATGCAATATTGGTTTGCTTCCCTGATGTTCACTGATAAATGATATCGTATGGTTATACTACCCACGCTATATCCGTTTAAAAAATAAATAAATCTATTCCATGGAAGTTCAAAAATTTCCCGCCATTTTCTACTGGGGGAGATTGTAACTAAGGAGAACCAAGGGGTGACTTTTCCCGATAAGCACCGTATCAGCAGCTAACAATACAATCACAAGGTAGGAGAGGAGATTTTGAGAAAAAAAGAGGCAAGGATAGAAAAAGGAGGGACCAAAACTATAGGCGACAGTGTTTTTCCCAAGGGCGAAAAAGCAACGCTAGATCCAACATTCCATTCATTGAACTTCCCTCCAGGCTTCTGCGGTATTTTCTTCTCCATCTTTGGACAGTTCAATAGTCTCTTCTCATGGTGACGCTCATACGGAAAAAGTCAACGGACATCCCCAGCAATAAGGAAAAGAATTCGAAATCAACCTTCCATTTTTTAAACTACATTTGTAACCGTCCAGCTACGGTCGACTGAAAACCGCGTTCGCAATCGAGTTTTAGCCAAAAGTAGAAGTGTCGCCATTTTCGTTTTTACCTTCACTTGGCGAGACTCGCTGTTGTACGATTTTCAGATGAAGAGATTAGAATGCACTTACCGATAACGAATAGCAAAATGTCTGCAGAATTCAACATTAACAAGCTTGTCCAACACGGGTTTAATACGAGTTGAACATTGTTACAATGAACAACCGGCGAATGTTTATTATTTTTAAAACAAGAGACGGTAATTTCCAAGAAACGAGGTAAGCTCGACGCTAGTGCGACTGCAACACGTTCAGACCGCGACTGTCTGCTGCAAACTTCGCCTCGACATTGCTGCATAGCCAAAGGCTATCTGCTTATAAATATACTCCGCGTCAAGCCAAAATAAAAGCGGCTGTTAAAATTTTCAAATATAATCACACCTCTTCTATTTCGGTATGGAAACGCTGAATTTTTATTAAGCGCTTAATAGATCTAATCAAATTAAAGTTTTCTGTATGAATGTTTTAAAACTATTTTTATTTATTTATTTAAAACATGAAATCTGAGCAAGGGGGGCGAGAAAAGGTTTTTGCTTGACTGGCACTGTTGTTAACCGACAGCTGGTTGGAAAATTTCCCAGGGGGGCATATGCTGGACCCCCGACCGTTTCTGAAAGCTCCGGTACAGGTAAACTATCTCGGTTAACAGCTTCCCAACGCCTCCTTAAAACCGTTAAGCTGCTAGAAACTAAAACGCTATGCAAATTTGTAATCGTTATGAGTTTTGCCACCTTTCTTCATGACCGTAACTAACGAATCATTAGCCCCGATGAATTTAGAAAAAAGGGATACAAACCTCCCAAGTTCTCTGCCTCGACAACAATACCATTTATAGAGACGCAAAATGCCCCCGGGCGCCATAAAACTGTACCGAAAACACAACGGGTATTAGGTTAGGGCTCGACTGAATAATGGGTCGACAAGACGAGTTAATTGCCGCCAGTCGATGCTCTCAAGTTAGGGGAAACAAATGTGAACTGAAACTCGACTCAACTTTGTACGGGTTAACTCGAGTAGCTAAGCATGTTAAGCAAGTCGCAGAAAGTCACGGCAGGTCATTATACAACTCTAGATCGGGTTGTGCTTTCCACTGTTACTAAATGGCAAACGAGCTTCTCCAACTTGGAATGGTCCGGTCGACTGAGGAACACAGATTGTGACGAGTTGGAAAACTTCTTGTAACTTGATTGACATTATAACAACTGCTGTATTTGAAATACTGGGTAAGATATAATCTATCTATCTATCCATCTATCTATCTATCCCTCAACCTTCGCATACTTCAAAGACGCAAGTTACAACCAAGGAAAGCAATACGATTGGGGCTTCATGGTTTTTTGCTTGTATCTTTTAAAGTTTCATCCGTATAACAATGCAAATTGACCTGAAATGTGATCGTATATACCAGAATCTAGCTGACAAATTTCAGACAGTTCAAACAAGTAGTTTCTTTGATATTGAACGTCAAAGTTTGGAGCAGTGTTTGGTCATACTGAATCCTTCCTTCGAGCCTGAATGGTATAGGGAATCAAGGATCTCGTTTAATTCAGAATTTTATTTTGGCAAAACTAACAATCCGATTCAAATGAAACTCTACTAGTGCATTAAGTAATGCCAGTTCTACAGTCGGTATTTTTTGGGTTGTTATAGCTTTGAAAACTTGGGTGCCATAAGCGATCAACTTTTCCCCACCAAGAAGACTGTACGCGGTTCAATTCAGAGGAGAAACGTGGGTCAGTGGATTGAATACGGCAGAAAACGTGAAGCAGCTTAAGAATAGCAGATTTCAGGAGGGGGCTAACTTAGTCCGGAAGAAAAGGGTCCCTAGATTTCCAAGAGATAGACCAAAAAGACTCCCAAGAGTAAAGCTTGTAGGGGGTCCAGTGACTCCACTTTCAACAACCAACCCCTTCCGTCTTACATAAAGTAAGTTTTCGTGTTATTCTAACCCAATGCAGGTCGAGACTTACAACTGTCAACTTGAAATCTGTTCTGGTCTTTAGGGGGAAGGGACTGGGGAAGAACTTTTACTCCGCGGACGAAGCCACCGGGACTAAAATACAATCTCGCGGCGCAGACTTTCTCTTTTCCATCGTCTTTTTTAAATCTCCCTTGACTCGTGCAAGTTTTTTGTTTCTCCCGCGTGAGCAAACATACGAAACAAACTACAAATAAGAATGGTAGGAACTGCCCAGTGCAAAAACCAGCAGGTCTAGTCAACCAGCTCCTCTATGGTTCCAGTCTGGTTGCTTATATGTAGGCAGGAACTGCTGAAACTGCTGATATTCGCCCATATCCAGTGGGCAGACGGTTATAGCAATGGGTCGTTCAGCAAGTCCTCGACCTGCTCATTTGTGCATTGGGTTGTAAAGGGTAAGATTTATAGGGTTCGACTGTCACGTGTAAATATACGGATATCAAGATTCATGTAATGATAGTAATGTTATTAGTATATATGCTAGTTAGTTGAATTTATACATTTACAATTGGATGTTTTATGACCCGATGGTTTACCAGCTTGCATATTGAATGAGAAGCTTGTGCGTGCACTTGGAAAGTCGGTAAGGTCGAAACTAGAATTAGAATATTTAAACAAGTCTGGATCCCGTGTATGTCTTTCTACCTCTCTAACTGTACATCTGTGGTAGCTACTAATCTATCTAGACCTGACTGTGGGTCGATCTGTCCATTTCTGTCTCTCTCTCTCTATCTATCTATTCTATCTATCTATCTATCTTTATCTCTCTGTCTATCTGTCTATCTATTCTATCCATCTATCCATTCATCCATCCGTCCATCCGTCTATCTATCTATCTAGCTATCTATCCATCCATCCGTCTATCTATCCATCCATCCGTCTATCCATCCATCCGTCCATCCATTCATCCATCCATGCATCTGTCTTTCTCTCTGTCCCATCAGTCTATCTGTCTATCCCATCTATTATCTATCTATCCGTCCGTCCGTCTATCCATCTGTCTATTTGTCTGTCCACCTACCTATCTATCTAACTGTCTATCGATCTATACGTATCTACCTATTCATCTATCCATCTGTCTATCTTTCAACCTATACATACCTCGGAGATGCAAGTTAAAACTAGGGAAATCAATATGATTTCTCCATATACATATGTACAGTACCGTTTCGAAAATACAAAGCCATGTTGTTTCCTGTTTCACGAAAAATTCAATATTCTTTACAGCCGGTATTAAGACACTGGTTAAAGTTTACGTCGAAGTTCTTTTACAGTATTCTGTTTGCTTGTATGTAGAGCGCAGTTTTACAAGTAAACAGGTTCATAAAAAGAGGACAAAAACGGTGCTCTTTTACGAGCCTGTATTGGCGACGTGCGCATAAAAAGCCGTAGGTATATAGATCAAATGCCTGTCTGTAAAGGAAACTGCATATCGTTTACCGCAAAATCGATACATGGCCAACAACCGGCAAAAATATCCCATGGAGTCGATATCCACTAACATCTTCATCTATCTATCTATCTATCTATCTATCTATCTATCTGTCTATCTACCTATCTATATGTCAATCTATCTATCTATCTAGCTATCTATCTAGCTATCTATCTAGCTATCTGTCTATCTATCTATCTATCTATCTCCCTATCTAACCATCTGTCTATCCATATATCTACCTATCTATCTATCTAACTTAACATACTTTAGATTCATGTAACGTAACTATCCTTAACCTCAATCGCTATATACAACGAACTGTTGGAGCTTATCAAAAAAGTTTCACACTCATTAGCTACACAGGTTTAGCGCAAACGAGAGCAAATCAGTTTAATGGTTAACTAAACAAGTAACGAGGCTCAATTTGCTGAGCAAAAGCCCGGCAGCTAGAAGAAGAGATGCGAGCTTCGTTACAACTGCCAGCTAAACAATGCTGGGGTATAGCGTGCGTATGATACCATAACTAGCTTGCAACAATCTAATTACGCTTGAGAACACGCTCTTTCCACGAGACATCGTTTCTTTCGGCGCATCTCACAATCTCAAGTGAAAAACCTGGGGTAGACACAAAAAAAAATAAACAAGAGACGACGACGGAAGCAGAATTATATTGTGAGAAAACTAAGGTGGAAAGGGCATTATATAGGAACCGCACAAGTGTAATGAAACTTGCACATGCCATACATGTGCCGTAATTTCTTTTTTATTTCCCTGTATAGTTCTACTTGGAGCGCGTCAACGTTCCGCAACACCGAGTTTCTTCTCGTTAATATACAGCAGGAATAAAAAGATATAACCCTATTAATAAAAAAAAATAAGATCAAGCTTTTGCGCTGTGACCTTTCTACCATAGCAAAATAAAGTCGCTGTACACGTGTGATACAGTCTATCCCAATAGAGAAGAAAAGTACAGCACTCGTCCAAGTTTTTTGCTGATATCTCTAACAGGTTTTGCTGGATAACAATAAAAATTTGTACGGTGATTTGACTATGAATGAATCATTCAACCTGAAATTCTCAGTGAATTTGAGCCGTATAATTAGATTTTAAAGTTTAGACCCGACTGACTAGTACCGTGAATTGTACATTATAATGGTAAGAGACACTAGACTACCGCAGTGCCTTCCCCCCCTTTACTTCCAACATGACATTGTCATGATATGACTCATATAACGTACAGGTAAGGTCTATTCATTCATGTTTTTTCATCTACTACACATACTATACTATCTACTACTACTATCTTAGTATCTACTACATACTATCTGCGACATACTATGTTATCCCGCATATGTAAACACTGGTAAACACTGGTTCCCTACACAGGCTTGATAGTTAACTTAATAGCGTGCTTTGCTCTTTATAATACTGATTGATGATTGACTAACGATATACAGTTTTGTCGCCGACGTGTGTTTATACCGAAGCCATAGAAGAAGTTTGAGGCAAACAAGTATGTTGCCCCCCAAGCGCGGGAATAGAAAGAGTTTATTATGTAGATTCACTGTGGAGATGGTACACAGTGTAGTTGTATAATGTAGCAGCAGCTTGGCCAACTTTTTGTTTATACGGCTATATTTCTGGCGAAATTATGTGACGCCAAGCGTGGAATCAATATAGTGTGGATCGTCTGTCGAATACATACGCAGACCTTGAACGGTATTTTTACTCTAAACGTTCCTTCACCCAGTGCATAGTAGATGTTAAATCTCAGAGGTAATTATATAAACTACATAATAATAATAATAATGAAAAGGAGATTGAATCAGGTAAATAATAAGCCATAAGTATATAAGTATACCTATTGTTTATAACATTTGTAAACACGTTAAAAGGGGCCACGTGTGCACAATAGAAAAACGTGTGGGTGATCGGTCCCATCTTTTCCTCTAAACGTACAAAAGCCGCTTAGGCTTAAGTTGTGCAGAGTGTATAAGGATCAATACATTTATCATCCCCGCAAAGAGGGATTTGATACACAAGCAGAAAATCGTTAGGGTTTTGGTCTTCAAAAATCGCGGGGTTTGGATGCAGTATTCTGTTGTTGTTATTAAGGTAGGAATTAAGGTCTTCATTGAGTTGATCGCTGTATGTCGTCGCTGGACTGTCTATACGTCTACCTGTCTATCTATCTATCTATCTATCCATCTATCTATCTTTCTGTCGTTCTATCTATCCGTCTGTCTAGTTGCCTACGTCTCTAAGTATCATCCGTCTATGTGATCTACCTCGGCATCAATGTATCTATGTATCTTATCTATCGATCTATCTATCAACCTAGCTGTCCTATCTACCTATCCATCCATCCATCAACTCTCAACTATCTACGTACCTATCTGACTATTTAACTACATAATTTAATTAGCTATCTACCTGTTACCTCCCGACTTACCTATCTATCTATTTATCTCTCTAACTCCCTACCAATCTGTCTGCCTGTTTACTCATACATCCATCTATCAACAATCTATTATTTAACTACATAACTTTATTATCTATCTATCTAACCTGTCTGTCCGTCTGTCTGTCTGTCTCTCTATCTATCTATCTATCTATCTAGCTATCTATCTATCTATCTATCTATCTATCTATCTATCTATCTATCTATCTATCTATCTATCTCTCTATCTATCTATTCATCCATCCATTCATCCTTCCATTATATCTCTGGCTAATCAACTACCCAATTCGTTATATCTATAACTAACTACCTATATCTCGCACAAATCACACTTAATGAAATCCTCTTTTATTGGTACTTAAAAACTGGGGGAAAAATACTTAAGCGCGGCTGTTTAAAGTCGCTGTGGCTGCGCACGGACAAAGTTTATTTAAGAAAGAGAGACACAAAAAGCCGAGAATTCTATAACAAAAGCTGCAGCAGCAGCAGGCCCCGCGCACTGAAAAGTGGCCAGGATCCTTTCACGCTGCGAAATCTGAAACCGTATCCCCCGTTTTGGCATAAAGCATAACGGACAAGTTCCAGACATGTACCATTCTTCCTCCGGCCGGCTCCAGTTACATAGCCAAGTGGTCGGCAATTCTCTTCCCTTCATAAAAGTAGAGAGGAAAATTACTTTTCAAGTAGTTTAGACACAAGTGGAGCTCCAATTTCTCTCCCTCCATTCAACCCAATGGGAAAAAATTCTTGAAGTTTTTTCCCCACAATACGATCAAGAAAAATTTGGGAATTCAACCGATGCCACATGGGCACGTGCAATAATATAGGACGAGATTAAATGTTGAGTAATTCACTTAAAATAGTAAACTGTCTCCAGTTTTTGGGACGGTGTAACGTGACTTCAAAAGCGCCGTCAATACTACTTATTTTCAAATCGTATTTGCACAATTTTTTTGGTGCGAAAAGTCCGTGCGAAAAGCTGGTTTTCTGAAGCAATAGACGCAGCGGACGGACGCAAATCATCGTGTTACTGGAGCCAAAGTAGAGCGGGCCCTCGTATTTCCCATGCGGGGTCTCATCAGAGACCCCACCGGGGCTCGTCTTGCACGAATTTGCGCTGATCATTATAGATCCAAGTGCCGTGGCTGTTTAAGGAACTCAGGGTCCGTTACTTGGAGAGTAGTTTTGCACGCGCGTCCATGAGGCTATCGCGCACTGCGAGGCGGGGGGAAGAAGGTCACTGATGTAATGTAATTACACGGGCCCGTGAAAAAAAGAGATGCTAGATGTATAGTTACCATGCTGCAAAAAAAAACTTCTAGATTTATTAGATGGATGGATAGATTAGATTACGTTAGATTAGATTACGCGGAAAGATAGACAGACGAAGAAATGAGTAGATGGATAGATACGTATAGATAGATAGATAGATAGATAGATAGA
>JAIQCU010002632.1:0-10166 GCA_022114935.1 Leptestheria dahalacensis
TGGAGTGAAACGCTGTTTTTCTCGGCGAGCGTAACACAAGTTTTCCAGTGTGACGCAAAACTTGTTTGTCAGCCCAGATATTAGACACCCGACCTGACGTAGAGATATGGTTCCCGAGGCTCTATATCTCCGCTTCTCCTCCCGGTGTGTTATTTTACAATCAAACTTTTCTTCGGTCTTCTCGTTATACTACAGGGCACAAGCTGTCGTTCGCCATTTTCTTTTCCCCTCTTCCCCACGTCTTTGTTCACAAATCAATCTTGATCAATAATCGATCACTTCCAAAGAATAACAATCGGAGAAAAAAATCCATAGAATTCAAACAAAGGAAACTAAGAAGGATATAATTGGTTCAAGTCCTTTTCGTTCGATGTAAAAAGGTTTACGCATTCATCCTATATTACGTCATCGTATTCGTAGAGTCTAAGAGCAATACAAAAGGGTTCCTGCTGAGGGAAAGTTGATTGCTTATTGCTCGCACATTTTCAAAGATATAGCAACCCAAAAAATATCCGATGTAGACACAGTCGTCCTTAACGCAGGCCTAAAGTTTCGTTTTAATAGGCTCGTTAGTTTTGCCAAAATAAAATCCTAAAGATTGCAACTTATTACAGTTTCCCACCATTCATGACCCTGTTCATTTCTGCTCTAGACCGTACTGGTTAGCATCCATACGTTAAAGCCTAATAGTATTAATTTTTAATATACATCTTCTTATAAATAAGATTGGCGTAAATGAGATGACTACCGAGTCTCGCCGTGTGTTAAAGATCTAATGCGATCATGAAGCGATTTCAAAAGGAACCAAATTGGGGGGGGGGGGGTAATATCAAAAGCATTATGAATGTAATAATTAATTTCATTTCTTTATTATTTTAATTCTAATATCTACATATGGTAATGGACTTATAAATATGTAAGAATGCATTAACAGTAGATCGTAGTTGTCGTCGACTTGGACAAGCTGCGCGAGATGGCGCTACAACCATTTTTTAAATCTAAATATAATCGCAATCTAAAACCAAAAATAAATAGACGTTGAAATTAAATACAATGAACGATATCGGATACACACACACAAGTTAAATATGGGAAATGGTATAGAATTTAATACAAAGGGATTTACGTCCTCAGACTGAGTCATGGATTCTGAGCCCTTGAAGGGAGATTTATCTGTCTAGATAGATAGAGAGAGAGATAGATAGGTAGTTATAGGTAGATAGATAGAACGAAAATCTAACGGGTAGATAGATAATTCGATGGACATGTTAAAACGTAAACAGAACGATGCTGGATAGATAGATAGGTAGCCTGGCGGACTGCTGGGTTAAATAGGTAGACAGATAGAGGTAGATAGATAGGTACGTACATTTCATAGAAGAATAGACAGGCAGATAGAGCCCAATTGAAAGGCGGATAGTTAGAGAGTTAGCTAGATGGAACGGCAGTCTGATGGGGTAGATAGATAAACTGATGGATAGTTCAAAGCGAATAGAAAGTCGCTGGATAGATAGATAGGTAGACGGTAGCCTGGCAGACTACTGGGTTAAATAGGTAGATAGGTAGGTACATTTCACAGAAGAATAGACAGGCAGATAGAGCCAAATAGAAAGGCGGATAGTTAGAGAGTTAGCTATATGGAACGACAGTCTGATTGGGTAGATAGATAAACTGATGGATAGTTCAAAGAAAACAGGAAGTCGCTGGACAGCTAGATAGGTAGACGGTAGCCTGACTGACTGCTGGGTTAAATAGATAGAGAGATAGTTCGACAACTAGATAGATAGATAGATAGGTAGCTAGGTACGTTACACTGGCGGATTGAATCATAGAGGACTGCACACACACACACACACACACACACACACACACACACACACACAGAGACTCGGTAATAATCCGGTATAAATTGTTCAAGAGCTGAAAAGCCCAAGTCAATTGGCCAGATCAAAGACTCGTCTCCATTGAGCAAGTCATTTGCATTTGCATGCGGGAAACATTGGCCGCATATTGAACACTCGTGCGCCCTCTCCATTGATATTGATTAACCTTGCTCCACACAAGGCAAGTCAAACAATTGAAAGAAACGAAGTCGTCGTCAGACCAATAAAGGCGTTTTTCAAACAAACTCATAGCCTTGCCGGGATAGAGTTATCAGCTTATAACTCCCACAGTTATAAAGATAGAGCAACCCAAAAAATACTAGTCGTAGCCCTTGTAGTATGCAGTAGATCCTTCAAATCTAGTTGAAATCGGTCGGTTAGTTTTTCCAATATAAAATCCTAAAAGCTGGGAGTTACAATAATGATCTAATCATGATGATTATATAGTTTACTTACCAAATCAATGAATGTAACTTTATATATCATCGCCATTAACTATAATTGCAATTACCGTATAATTCTAACATAATCACGTAGAGAAATGTATCTCAAGGGTACAGATTTGCATCCGTCTTAATCCAGCGGCCATCGAGGGTCCCATGCAAACCACCCCAACACCAATTGGGTTCGTTCATATCGATATGCCGGTTCTCCCAACAGCTGCCAAATGCTAATGAAAAACCAACACAACACTTCACGCCCGACCCAAGACATTCTATAAATAAACAAGCGACACACACACACACACAGAGGAAAATCTTTTGACCCCGCAAATAGTTCCACATCATTTGCATTGCATTATACCGGGGAGGGAAAAAACCTTTCATCCTATAAAGAGATTCCTATTCCCCGTGTCCTTTTATTTATTTATTTATGGGGCTTTCGGTAAAAGTTCATCCGGACAAGAGCAGCCAAAGCTTGGCCTGGAGGAAATCTGTGTGGAAAAAAAATAAAGAAATCCCGTACTACATCATAGATCCGTTTTCCATGCTAAAAGGATTTCTTGTCCCCTTTCTTTATTATTATTATCCCATACCTTTTTCTTTAGCCTCATCCGACTTATATTATAATACAAACATAAATAACCTCATGTCGAATAGCAAAGCGGATCCCCAGCTTCTTGCCTTACATCTTCCTCGCAAGGACAGAAATCGATTTATCGATGAAATGTTCAACTAAATACTATTCGAACAGAAATCATGACAAGTCGATTTAAAATTGCCTGTTAATGAAATTACTCTGTAAATCAATTCAATGTCGTGTTGTACAATTAAGTTAAATGAATGTGCAAGTACTTTCTGTTCGAGGACGGTAGTTTAACGTTAGTTTCGCGACTATATCTACAGTAATTGAAATGGGGTGCTTAAAAACCATTCCTGGTAAATAGGATTTCCAAATAGCCTTGACCAAGAAAAAACGGGACTGATTTTGTTAATGGCTTAAAGCTCGCAGTGCGGGCTGGGTGAAGCGGCTGCAAGAATGAGAGAATTCTGTTTCCTACTTTGCTAATGATTTAAGAAAGGGATTGAGAAAAGCCGTTAGGTTTTAAAGAGTCGGTAATAGCGTTGTTATTAGTCCGAGTTAGTTCGCTCTAGTGATATACATTCCTTGCTTCTTTAAGATTACGCATTTCAAGGCAAGATAGGTAGACAGATAGATAGCTAGATGGATAGATAGACGGATGGAAAGATAGACAGAGACATAGAGAAATCGACAGATTGATACACACATAGAGTGGCAGATAGACAAGTAGGTAGTAGAGAGACAGATAGATCGAAAGGTAGAGAGACAGGTAGAGAGTGAGATCGGTAGATAGATAGAGACAGATAGGAAGATGCATTGAATTTGACCAATTTGGTAGGTATGTAGATAGGTAGGTAGAACGATAGACAGGTAAGTAGGTAGTTGGGTAGTGGGTAGAAAAAGACCGACAGACTGCGAGGCAGTTAGATACGGAGATAGCTAGATAGGTAGGTAGATAGACGTAGGCAGAAAGATATACGTAAATACATAGACCGATAGTTTGGTAGGTAGTTAGACAGGCAGGTAAACGGTTTGGTAGACATTGAAATCTTGGGTAGATGGATAGAAAGTTGGGTGAATAGGTAAATAGACAGACAGACGGGTAGTTAGGTAGATAGTTGAATAGATAGATAGATAGTCGGGTAAACAGATGGCTAGATTGGTAGATAGATAATCTGTTCCAAAAAAAGGGGATTCAGCAAGAGACAAAGTCATCCCTAGTTTTTTGCTTATAACTTTTACAGGTTTTGCTGGATAACAACCAAAATTTACACGATGATTGTACGATTATCTAGTCATGTAACCTCCAATTTTCAGTGACTTTGGGCCGTAAGTTTGGCCACAATTTAATGTTGAAGTCCATACCAACTGCACTGTGCCCCTTGTATTCGAAACAGACTGTATACGTAGGTTACCATACCAGAGATAGAGTGAGAGCCAACCGAAAGCAAAAAAATCCTAAGAGGCTAATTTGTAAAAGCACCAGAATGCACTTGCTAATTTCTCTAATGACTCTACTCTCCAGCTAATGAAATTTCCATGTTACGTCCAAGCGAAGCGGTTAATGCCATTCCAGTTTAGACTTTCCCAACTGGAAGCACAATTCTCGAGCGTTTTATCTCGGCTACAATGACATAAACTTTTACGACAGGTTAATCACAGCGAATATCAAACTGCTCCAGCATCACGGTTGCTTAGCCTTACGGTTAGAACTAATACTTCAATCCAAGGTGTCTTTGACATAGTACTGACACGACATGATGACCAATATATCCAACTGACATGTCAACATTGTCGATCAATTCTAAGACTGCAAGACGACAACTACTTCAACATGAAAATTAAAGCGCATTTCGTATCTCGCAAACCAACTGTAATGGTCCATCAGAACCCACACGAATCCAACTTGAATCCAACTGAAATGTCACTGATACGGTAATAACATGATAATGTCATCACGTTGAGAGTTTAAGAAACGTGCACGTCTATTTACGCTGGCCCGTCTCATTTGAACAGGACGCGTATAAACGGCGTGTTTCCAACTCTTTAAGCTTAACTATCTTGGCTTGTTTTATGTACATAATTTAATGAGGAGCAATGCCTGTGCATTGCCAGCCTGCACTAAGCATACGCCGCTGCTCCTTAACTTGGCACAGAGAGAGCTAGCTAGATATAGCTAGATAGGTAGATAGAGAGAGAGAGAGAGAGAAAATCAATAAATGCGTGTATTTACCTTTCCTACGCCGGGGTTCTCTCGAGTACCCAGCCTCCGCAGCAGATTGGCCGGGGGAGGCGGAGGTGAGCGCCGGAGTACCGAGCAGAAATCCGTGGAGAATGGATGCGCTGCCGCTGGACACACGTCGTCGTCGCCCGACCCGTGACGCTTCCGGCGGTGAGGAGATGACAGATTCATTTTTTGAGCGGCCCTATTCAAATTAACCAATAGTTGAGATAGTATTACATCTTTATTACACTCACTGTTGATTGATTATATTGATTAGTAGTAAACAATAATTGCACTTATTTTTAAGCTATTCATTATTTATTCTAATTCCTGTTAAATTAACTGCAATTTCTCAAGTTCAGTCAGCATTTGCACCAGAAAAAACTTGCGTTGAAGTAATTGAAAAAACAGGAAATGATTCCTCGTGCAGATTAAATACACGGAGGATATCAAAAAATTAAATATAATTCATAAATGAAATGAAGTCGAGGCTTAACGAGCGCTGTGCATGCAAGCGCCATATACACCGCTGCAATACAACAGATCTACTGATAGCATTCAATTTCTTTTTTTTATTCTAGTGTTATTATCTTCATCATTAACTTTTATAGACATTCATACTTTTCTGCTATTACTTACCCTAATGGTTAAATTTGATTATAATTAAGTTAATTAAACCGGTTTAAATTTCAATCCAACCGAATGTGAACGAGGATACAAGGGTTCGGTTGAATAGTGAATTTGCTTTTCAACGAGAGTGGAATTATTCGTCAATTAGATGCCGGCAAATGCTGTTGTGACTTATTCATTCGGTCGAAAGCTCACTCGACCGACTTTCAGAGGGTCCTCTAGCCCTCGACGTAATGAACGCATCCAGTCAAGAGGGTTGCCCATCTTCAAGACGGACAAGTAGAGCAACTGGAGATTCTTAACAACATAATGTCGAGATTCATGGACCCTGAACCGGTTTTTTTTCTAACAGCCTCATTTAAATCATTAAAGACGATTGATGTAAATTTCAATTTTGGTCAATGCAGAACTCGTTGAGAAGAAAAATAACGGAGTTTGGGCTCTAAGATTCTTGCCAGAATCAATCGAAATTCCGAGATCTTACTCTGGAATCCAAATACCTAAACACAGTTTACAAGGAATTATACAAACATGAAGTAGCCAAGATCTCAAACAGTTCAAGATTCTTGGCAATTTCGTAAGAATCTTAACCACCGCCGTTTGTTCGCACTAGCACGAGTTGTATCGTATAATCGCGTGTCCAAAGTTTATTTGACCAGTACGCCGTACCCGCGCTAGAACTTTGGCCAAGATTCAAACTTTGTTGTTGTTTCTTTACTCTCTATCTTTCTTGAGTTCACTTCTCAAGAATCGCCCAAGTCAAGATTCTTCAGAGTAGCGGACCCTCACCCTAACGCGACGCTTCTGCATAGTTTCCCCGAGTCGTAAAAAGTAAAATATAGACGCCATTGATGTACGACTCTCAAAAGTATGACACGGGCTGTGAATCGTGAAAAACGCGACATCCACTTGGCCCCTCGCGCCCCTAGTCTTTTGCAATTCCGTTTAAAAAAAAATAGTTTCCGTCTTATCTAGATGACTGGTTAACGACTATTTGTTTGCTTTATGCTTTATGTAAACTTTTAATTTATAATACTGAAGTAATCATGAACGAACGGACGCCAAGGAAGGGTCGTCAAGGTAGCAAGGCGGAAATTGGCCGGTCACATACTACTCGACTGCCTGCAGTTTATTACTAACCATTTAAATACTATTATTTCCGTCTTACCTAAGTGACTGGTTAACGACTAATTGTTTGCTTTATGCGGTGTAAACTTTTCATGTATAATAACGAACGGACGCCAAAGAAGTCGTCAAGGTAGCAGTCGGAAATTGGCCGGTCACATACTACTCAACTGTCTCTAACCGTTTTCAGCAAGTATGGTAATAGCTATGTTCAGTATACTATTATACTAATCTTTCCATACTATTTTATAGATTTACATAATTAATTGCTTGTTAACGCTTGTTGTATTGCAGTTACGACAACTATTCCTAAGTAAATCAACTCAATCGGATACTTCGAGCAACTGACTTACTAATGGCTGGTCATTTACTACTCTCATCTTTACAACATAGCATTTAACGTTACCTTCCTTATAGCAACAATAACAGATATTACTCTAATTCGACTGTAGTGTAGTTACTAGCAACTATTTTCATGTAGATCAACTTCGTTTACGTAAATTCAGCAAATGACTTACTAATGGCTGGTCATTCACTACTCCCATCTTCTGAACACAGCGTTTGCCGTCGTTTTTTTGTACTTCAAATTACTATTTCGTTTATACTGTAATTCTTCATACCTGATTGTCGTTAGACCAACTAAATTTATAAAACTCCAGCGAGTGACTTACGAGTGGCTAGTCATTTACTACTCCCTCGTCTATAAGCAACCAATTTTCAGGTACGGTATCGACGCACAATTCTCATAAAAGTAATTTTTTTTTCGAGCAAATTCGTGAGATGCAAATACAAGTTAATGACGGGTCTCTGTGACGAGAAGATTTGCTTCGTTTTTAAAACTACAATTTCCGTGTTTCAGCGCTTTTAGCACAGAGACTACCAGAAAAATCCAGTCCGCACTTCTCAAGTGATAATTGCGCTTGGGGAAGTAATAGTGTTTTTGTTGCTATTTGCACCCCCGAGTTGTTGGGCAGGGACAGCCGCAGACATTTAACCCTCGGCGGGATGCTTCGGCGGAGGGCTAATATTAGACACGTGTTTCCTGCGCAGCGACATTTAAATGCGACAGACCGTTAACCAAAATGTGTAATTTACCTAAACGTCTTGTGTACATGTCTGTGTGTGCGTTCAAGCAACTTTCTCCTCGACACCTTTCCGTGCGTAAGAGGCATTACGACTTGTTTCAAGTGATAAAAGTAAAACATTGGAAAAAGCTAAGAATAACCAGCATAAGAAAAAAAGATAGAACGCGTAAATCAAAGGGCAGAAATGGATAGGGTCGTGGCCGCACTATCTGTGTGGCTTTTCAGTGATTAAGCGCGGCTCTTTAAATGCAATAAATTACAAAGGAATGAAAAGGATAGAAAGAAATACAGCGACTTATAAATAGAAGCATCCTCCTCGCGGTAGAAGGAAATTCAAGGCCCTTAATGGAGTAGGCGGGACTTTTGAAACTGGAGTTTACAGTTTCCCCTTTATTTCAGTTATTATCCAGCAAGTTTTGAATTCATGATTCTGGGAATCGCGCAACATAAAATAGACATTCAGAAATGCTTAAATAGAAGAATTCCACTCATGACGAGTAAGCACACGTTGTCGTGCTCGTCACAGCAGTAAAATCCCAAACAGATGAGGTCGTCTTTTATGACAACTAAACATACGAGAACCTCGTTCGTATCCATAAATGCAGTTTAAACAATTCCAAAAGCCGTAAAACAGAAAGTAGTCGAAACCCTACATTTCAAAACTGCAATTATTGTTAATACATCGTAGCAAATACTTCATTCATCTACAAGTTTAACGCACAAATTGATAGCAGCTTTTCATTGAGGATATTTCCAGCGAGGAAGGGAATTGCGTCAGGGTATTAGCGTCCGTCGACGTTGAGTCGCGAACCCGGTACCAGGATAGAGTGGGGGGAGAAAAAGTCCACGAGGAATAAGCTTTCACGTGTATGTTGTAATAAAAAGCCGTGGAAACGATAAGCTCGGGCGCGGTTACTTTGCTAGGCAACAGCCAACGTGACCGGCAGACTCAATAAGAGCCGAGTCGTCACGGGCCCTGGCGCTTGTTTATCTTCTTAGAAATAACTATGTCGAGATATTTATCAAACACTCCCTCTACGAAACGTGGCAGCGTTCCCTCAAGACGTGTCTTGGCCCACCAAAAGCAAAGCCCTCACTCAAGACCTGTAACGTGCTTTATCCACGCGCCAGGAAGAAATATCGTTCCTGGGAAGTGAGGGTTGGGGGGAAGGACGAGGGAGGAGAGGGGCAATTGGACCACCCTTTTGGGTCAGTTTGAACCATTGACAGAACCAGCACAACTTCAGGTTCAGACGGCTATTTAGTTACCTTGTCGGTTCAAGATTTTGGATGCTGTATGGGGTAGTTGGACCACCCTTTTAGGTCAGTTTGGACCAGCGATGAAAATAGAGAGGGCTGTCTATAAATGCCGTATGGGTTGGCACTGTTAGATGTCGGGTGGGGTAGTTGGACCGCTCTTTTGGGTCACTTTGGACCATCGACGACAATGTTCCTATATATTGCAGGATATGATTATTTCAAAAGACTGTCGAATTGCCTTACTGGATGAGATATTCCTATTGGGTAACTGGACCACCCGCTCGAAATTAACCACAAAATCATTCCAGGAAAAACACAACGAAGGAAGTAATGGTCCAATCGGTTCGTATGCAATCAGGACCAATGATTTCTTGAAGGCAGTCCAATTACAACCATAACGAGCGTTCCACCTGGCCCTTCTTTCTACCCTTGATAAGTATCCGCGCACAGTCGTTCAGCGCTGTAAAACTCGTCTGCTTCCGGCGCCGTTGCGCCACAATATCCGCTAGTTACAAACGTTTCGGATTTCATTACGAAGGCCCTTAGCATCCAACCACCAGAACAACCACAAGGGGGGGGCGTAAACGCAGAGTTGTCTCATGTATCTTACAACAGCTTTCTAAGGTACTGGTGAGAGGACCACGGTCGAATCTCCGATTGCTTCTCTGGTTGAAAACCGAGCTGTACTGCCGCTCCGGGTCATTCGCTTTAACCCAAACTGGCAGGAATCTGCCTATACTGTCCAGGGGGTGTCTTGTAACACCGAGGTTAGGGGTGACTTGGACTATTCGGATGTCCGGACCACCCCCATGGGAACCCTTTGGGTAATTTGGATCACCCTTTGAATGACTACTTTGGGTGATTCGGGCCGTTCTAGGGGCGATTAGACCACTTCACAGGTGATTTGGATCATCCAAGGGGTGATTTGGACCATCT
>JAIQCU010002636.1:0-10002 GCA_022114935.1 Leptestheria dahalacensis
TAGATAGATAGATAGATACATACATACATACATACATAGATGCATAGATACATAGACTGATAGATATAGCACAGATACATACATAGACAAGTACATAGGTACATTAATAGACGGATAGATACACAGACTGATAGATAGATAGATAGGTAGATAGGTAGATAGGTAGATATAACCATACATGCCTAGATAGCTTGATCCATAAAGTATAGTTACACCATACACATACATTCATACATACATACATACATATACGTGCCTACAACAACAAACCAATAGAAAAAGAGACAGAGAAAGAGGAAGAGGAAGACAGAGAGTCTGTGACGTCGTTGACACCAGCAGTGTTTAAATTTAGTCGAAAGAATTTGCTGAAGTCGACACGACATGGGAGCCAACTCACACAGGCGACTCGTCACTGCCAAAAACCCCTCGAAGAAATCTCGTTTGTACGTTTCCACATTTCGCATCGGGAAATAACTCTCACAGTCCCTCTCTCTCTCTCTCCCACCAACTCACACTCCCCCAATATCTAGCAGCCATGAAAATATATCATCGACATACCGCGGCACTGGCTTATCCATACATCGGAGCCAATCTTCCCAACGTGTCGTTCGTTCTCTTCAACGAGACATTCCAAAGTCGACCTCGAACAGTTTTTGGCTCTCTTCGGTGTAGATATATAAAAGCTCAGTTCCCAAATTATTCGTCTGATAACCGTAACGAAAGAAAAAATTCGGGATAAGATAATTTGGTATTTTATTTCCGTCCCCATAATTTCCACGTCTGAAATATTTGACTTATTTCAATGTGTTTAATTGCTCTGGTTAGAATGTGATTCAGATATTGAAACTGGCGTTGTTAGAGACGTAGGTTAATAAAGTTAAATCAAAGTAGTTAATTGGAATCGGATACTTTTAACTCAAATTAACTTGAAATAGCGGCTTTGGATATCAATAAACGGTAAAAAGGCAAAATGTAATCAGCATTTTTTCTTATTATTAATAGTAGTGTAAATATAACAACATATTAATAATTAGTACAGAATAACACATCAATAAAACACTACGTTTTACACTGATTAAATCAATGCTAATATCGTCATTTTTCTAACGGTAGATACAGCAACTTAGGCTGCAGCGTACCTGACTGCTTATAGATGTTTGAGTACATTGAACGTAATCGTATCGTTAATTGACGTGTTTGCTCTTGCAAGTGCTTTGAGTAGAATTTAATGTAATAGTGTTTTGCTGCGTGATTAATATGCTGTTCCCTGAAATAGCTTGCCGACAGGTTTATGCGAGCAGCGGGAAAATGTAACTGCGTTTCGGAATTGAGTGATTCACTGACCATCCCTTCGTACCGTCTGACTTGTACCTATACCTACCGATCTATGTAACATCTATCTATCTATCTATCTTTCTGCCAGTCTATCTATGTATCTTTCTATCTTTAATTCTATCTATCTATTTGTCTGGCAGTCTAACTACCTGTCTATCTATCTGTCTGTCTGTCCGTCAGTCTATGTATCTTTCTATCTATCTATCTTCCTGTCTGTCTGTCAGTCTATCTATGTATCTTTGTATCTATAAATCTGTGTATCTATATTTGTCTGGCAGTCTAACAACCTGTCTATCTATCTGTCTGCTGTCTGTCCGTCAGTCTATCTATGTATGTGTCTGTCTATCTATCTTTCTATCTATCTGTCTGGCAGTCTAACTACCTGTCTATCTATCTATCTATCTATCTTTCTGTCTGTCTGTTTGTCTATCCAACTATCTATCTGCCTACCTACCTACATTTCTATCTAACTATTTATCTATTTTTGTATCTATCTACCTTTCTATCTACCTATCTACCTATCTGTCTAACAACCTACCAGTTAAAATAGTCAGTCATAAGCCATCGCTCGGAGGGAAAATTTTTCAACGTTCCAGCACTAAACCCTTCCAGTATTACTTGAGACCCATCTGCACTAGTGGCTTGCAAATGACGCAATCGAACCATCCTTCATTATCATGATCACCAAATGCATTATCAGCTATCATGCCAATTATGCTCATTTACGTAACCTTTCTGTTCGAATAATATCATTTCCATGCAGTAAAAAAACCAATGACGACAATACATGCTATTCGTGTACAAATCTAGTTGCGTTTTCAAGATACTGCGGTAGATAGGAGACAAGTAACGGCGCTGCGAGTGAATATGACGTGAAGAGATCATAAAGTTGGCTTCGGCTGGATGCTTTTAATAGTCCCTGTGCGGTTTCACTTCAATGCAAATCAGGCTATTGAGCCGCAAAAACGGGCGTCCCATCGATTTGGCCCTCCCCTGTCAACCCCCCCCCCTCTTACCCGGACCAAAAGTTGGCATGCTCAAAAGGGAGAGAAGAGACCTCCTGAATTCGCCCCGGTTGCTCTCGTTCATCGGCTTAAAACCATCAATTCATGTTTCCCGCCCCATTGGCCATGACGAAGCGATCCGCCCGAAGAAACCCCTTAGCCTCCCCGTCTTGCAATCAGTGGCCGATTTACTAGATCTTCAGCTTGATCTCGGTAATGTAATATCTTGATAGATATCGATAGATATAGTATTGATAATATATTGAATAGATGACAGATAAATAAATAGATAGATGGATAGATGGATAGATGGATGGATAGATAGATAGATAGCTAGATAGGTAGATAGATGGATAGACGGATAGATGGATGGATGGATGGATGGATAGATAGATAGATAGATAGATAGGTATATAGATGGATAGACGGATAGATGGATGGATAGATAGATAGATAGATAGATAGACAGATAGATAGATAGATAGACAGATAGATAGATAGATAGACAGATAGATAGATACATAGATAGATAGATAGATACATAGATAGATAGATAGATAGATAAATAGATAGACATAAAGATAGACATACAGATAGGTAGATAGATTTCCAAAGTTGATTAAGGCACGATTTGGTAGTTGAATTAACACTAATTTCAAATAACTTATGGACTAATTAAAACTACTTACTTCTTCGATAACATGTGCTTTGCACTGGTTTTCTCGTGGTTTTTATTATAAATTTTCCTGTTTATTATATTATACTTTCTGGTGGTACAAGAGGTACAAACTTGTTACAAGTTCTTGCGTAAGATCGCGGTGGAAAAAGAACAACTTCCCCATGTAATCAAGTCAGCGTAGCGTGCCAAGCAAGTATCGACTTTGGCTTTTTTCTCCTCTGCTCCTTCACGTTTGGGCTTTGTTGAGTCGATTCAACCCTACTCAACACGATTCAACTTGAATGTCGAGTGCGTTTTAAAGGGAAGGTAAAATGACAGTCTAGAGCTGTCGACATTAGCTTTCATTACTTCATTACTAGTATAATTAAATAAGATTTAAGTTAATACTGTTTTAGATTCAACCTAAATGTCGCGTTCATTCTTAAGGAACTGTTTTGAGTTAAAATCTACGCAAATTCCAAGTTTCACCGGCTCTCCACCGGTTTGGTTCCACCGATTCCACCGCGGGATTTCTGGGCATGGGAATGGTTTTTGATGTGAAACGCCGAGGAAAAAGGGGAAAATCATGGGCAAGTGAGTGTGTGAGTTACGAGCTGAATGCGGCTGACTGTTGTTGTGATCGCTGGGCGAAGGATCATTCGTCACGTGACCCCCCGGGTCCATCCCTTTTCTCTTTAGCCCTAAAAGACTCCCTGTTCACTTATGCGTCAAAGTCGGCTGAAGCTGGTTCGATTTATCATGCAACCGAGCAGCAATTTCTATTTTTTGCCGCGCTGTTGTGTTTAATCCGTGAGTTGCTGAAAGCTGCGCTACCGTTACGCGTATATGCGCGTTCATTTTCTGTCGTCGTATCCCCATGAATGACGTTATCAGTTATGTAATAAAGGACTTAAGCGGTATGATTAACGCATCATTAAACTATGGTTGACATAGATTGGCTAGCTGAGTCTCGATAGTCTCGCTTGATTGGTCTGTAAGTCTAGTTGATTTATTCAGAGTTAATCGGGTTGAATACTTGGATTTCAGTCAATAACGCAATGCTCATTGGTATTAAGCAGCCAACCTTACGTGATAGAAATACAGACACATAGGTAGATAGATTGATAGATAGGTGAATACAGAGATGTACGAACAGACGGACTGATGGATATGGATAGTTAGACATTAGACAAATCCATTTAAAGTAGCGCTAATGATACACTCTTATATTTAACTATACTTATTATATACTAATATATCTGTAATATGATATTATATTTCACTCGCTTTCTTCACGCTTGTCGCGTACTGCATTGACTCACAGCACAGACAAGATAAACAACGGAGCAACGGAAACAAAGAAACACATGTAGAAATAAAATTTGAAGAAAAAGGAGGGAATAAAAACTTGGCCAGACGACACAGAGACAAAAGTAACTTGTCTGACAGAGTCCACTTGCAATATCTGTGAAATTTTCATGCGTTTGCAATTGCACATTTTTTTAAAAACTAGCGATCCTCACTCTACTTTCCGGATGTCGTAGGGAAAAACACGACATTAAAACTCGACGCGATCGCTTTTAGTTGGTCAAATGACTTTGTTGTGAGACATGTTTCCAACTTGTCGAAAACTAGTTGGAACACTCAATAGAATAAACAGACTTTGGATAAACAGACAGGAAGATAATAGATAGACAGGTAGATAGAAACTCGACACGATTGTTTTCTAAATGGTCAAATGACTTGAAATTTGCTTTAAGACAGCGGTGGTCATTTTACCCAAAGCAGTAGCTGGAATAATAGAAAGATAGACAGATATGGCGATGGATAGATGGATTGATTCATAAGTAGATGGATAGACAGATAGATAGATAAACAGACGGATAGACAGAGAGAAACTCGACACGATTGTTTTCTAAATGCTCAAATGACTTGTAATTTGCTTTAAGACAGCGGCGATTTTGTCAAATCAAAAGCCCTAACTGGTTGAAGACATGTTACCGACCGGTCGAAAACTAGTTGGATAGATGGATCGATAAATAGGTAGATGATAGATAGGTTGATTGATTGATTGATTGACAGATGGAAAGATAGATAGATAGATAGATGGATGGATAGACAGATATATTTCCTAAAAGACCGGAAACGTGCCGACTATGCCGTGTCAATTGTTTTACGAAAAAAGGACAGATTTAATGGTTAGTTGCACTGAAGACGCTCTTAAGCCACTTCTGATCGCTTTGATTCTTCTCTTTGCGAAGTTGGTCCAGACGCTTCAGCTCCTCTTGGACTTTTCGCGACAAGGACGAATCCAGCTGGGCGGCTTTCTAAAATTCAAAAACGTTACTTCTTTAAGTTAATTAAGAATTAAGACGTTCAATTTGTATCAGAATGTGTTTTGGATTTTTAATTAAAGAAAATCGAACCAGTAAAATTCTTACATTAAGATTGCGGCTTCATAAAGAGGCGTACCAAGAAGATACAATACTAACCATGAGATCCTGCTGGGCATTATCGGGATTCCAGGCTTTGATGTTGGCCATGCCTCTCCGGTAAAGGGCCTTGACGTTATCTGTGCCAAACAAAAGAGGACAAAATACCGTTTAACGTAGAAAACAAAATACTATCTAATGTTAACATTCCTAATTTGATTGATTGACTATTGAACAGTGCGATTATCCTAATGGGAAACACAACTTGATGATTTTTTTTTTGAAAAAGTAACAATTAATCTTGCATAAAGATTAATTAGGAAACAAATTTACCATTAAATCAAGAAGAACTAAATAAACTTGAATCATCTTACATTTATATAGTTATAATAATTAGTGATACTATCTTTAAAGAATAAGTCATGCAATAATAAAATGTATTAAAATTACTGAACAAGTTAAATGACATTTTCATACCAGGTTCTTGTTCGAGGACTTTGGTGCACTGTTCAATGGCGTCGTAATAATTGCCCTGTATTAACTGGCACTGCGAGTAATTCAATAAGAGTGGAATCTTCATCTTGTTCAGGGCGTGCCATTCGTCGTCACCGGGTTTTTCGCTGGAAAAAAGTAAAAAATTTAAAAAATACAGATGAACAATTACAACTTAATAACTGTATATTCAAAGATGAAGTCTGGGAACCAATAAGTGTTAAACTGGTACCGAAGCTGCAGCTGCTCTAAGATGCCCAGAGCTTGTGAATAAGATTTGATGGCTTCAGGTATGCGATTCTCAGCATAGTATCTGTTGCCTTCGTCTTTCAGCTTTGGTACGGCACCGATCTTCTCGTTCTCGTCCATTTGCCAAATGTCCTTGCGGTAGTCTTCCGGGGACTCGACACTCACCAGCTCTGCGACAGACAAACCAACAGTAACGCAGGCATTCGACTATATGTTTACTAAATGGACAATTATTTAACCAATGGTGAACAGCAGATCTTTGGGTTTCTCCAAGAGCGCGTCCAAGTCCTCGTAACCCAGCTTCTGCATGGCCAGGCTGCCGCAGCACTGATGAGCGTGAACGTGGTCGCTCTTCTTGCTCCAGTAGCTGTCCCGCAGAGTTTTGGCCACTATAGGATACGGCAGGCATAACTGTAACGAGAAACGTTGAACCGTTAAATCAGCCATACGTCTCATTGACCAACACTGAATATATTTTGTAATTAGCATTGAGTCAAGGTTTCTAATACGCTTTTGTGAACTCTGAATTCTGCAACTTCATTCAAACTCATTGTTTGAACGGCCGATTCCCAAATTTCCAGCTTGAACTGCTTCCCGAGGACAAGTTCCATGGGTTTCCCATACTTCCTACTGTCTTCAATAACGCTTCCACCGTCGCTATCCGTAGACTCAAGAACCTTTGTCGTGAAGTGGAAGAGGACCTAGAACGACAGGTAAACGTCTACAACGTAGTAGTTCAAAATCTTCCAGAAAATTATACCTTTGTTCCAGGGCTGAACGAGACCTGTTTTCCACTACCAGCGTAAACAATTTTCTTCTGGATTTTTTGCTGCAGGTTGTTTAGTGAGGCCATCGTTTTCGATAAGGTAGATTCGATTATATCAGCTCCTGTCCTCGATGTGGAATTGAAAATTTCGGATTCCTTTCAAATCTAACAGTTTTTGGAAACTTTAAAATTACATTGGCATAAGGAAAATGCCGAGTTTAACCGAAGGTGTTAGATACCTTACCTACGATGCAAACTAACGACAATTTGCGTAATATTTATCTGGAGTTTTCGACGAGATGAACATTAATACCGTGTTTTTGTTTACTCGGTACCTGAATTCCCAGCGGCAACAATGGATCGATAGCGATAACACGATTTAATCGATTGTTAAGGATTAGTTTGCAAATATTCATAATTTTTCCCATTGCGTTTATTGTAGTTATTGTATTTGAATTTTTTGAAACCGTACAAATAATATATTCTATGTCAGAACATCTTTACTCGAATATATGTAATAATTTCAAAATATATTCTGGTTATTAATAATACATTACAAAAATTCATCTAAATATTTGTAATGTACATTGTAATATACTGTAATTTACTTAATTACTTAAACTAAGGTGAATACTGGTCATTTACTACTAAAATTCTAAATGGTAAATGGTGTCTAACACATTTCCAAGACTGCAGGTTAGCAGCGACCAGGTTTTTTGGTGTGGTAAGCTCATGCCGGTTTCTGTCGCTGCGTACTCGTGACTCGAAGTTTCCCAAGCACTTGCAACTTATCCAACAATGGTAATGGTTTTCCGTTTTAGCTGTGGCCAGCGTACAATTTAACGTGAACATGTTTACCTCTAGGTCTCGTTAAACCCAGTACGCATCCTCAAGCACGAGGCTGAAGAAGAAAAAGCCGAGACGGCTCGCCTGTCAAGTTTCGTTGGGGCCATTGCCATTGGAGACCTGGTCAAAAGCACCTTGGGACCTAAAGGCATGGACAAAATCCTGGTTGGAACGGGACGCAATGAAGGACAGGTAATCTAACCTTAGTGTTCCTGTTTCGTCTACCGTATTCCGGTTGCAACCCGTCTAGCCGTTACCAATTCACACTCGAACTTGATTAAGATACCTGATTAGCATATCCCCGTTAGTTATGAAGTAATAGTCGTACAAGTGTCTTGCCATTCATCACTGGTCATCCTTTACCTGAACTCCAGCAGTATTTCAGATGTACTTTAACGCGAGGATACTGTTTTGTTTTATGATGATACACAACCCTCCCTGTTAAGCTTAAACATAATTATTTCATGCATTCGACCTTTGTACTTCCCAGGTTGAAGTCACGAACGACGGTGCGACCATTCTGAAGTGTCTCGGCGTGGACAACCCTGCAGCTAAAGTGCTGGTTGACATGGCAAAGGTCCAGGACGATGAAGTTGGTGACGGCACTACCTCTGTTACTGTACTCGGTACGCATTAGCCTCTTAACCGTTGTTTACACTGGTTAACTAAGTATGATTTGACACAGCCTCCGAGTTACTGAAGCAGGCCGAGAAGCTGATTGACATGAAACTCCACCCTCAGACCATCATCGCCGGCTGGCGCAAGGCTCTGCAGGTCGCCCGAGACGCCCTCACCAACCAGGCTATTAACAACAGGTAGACGTTTAATGAAAGATTTAGTTTAAAATACGTATGAAACCATTCGTATTGCAGCGTTGATTCTGATAAGTTCCGCGAAGACCTGATGAACATCGCCAGGACGACCCTTAGCTCGAAGATCTTGTCACAGCACAAGGACTTCTTCTCCAAAATGGCCGTTGACGCAGTGCTCCGACTCAAGGGATCAGGAAACCTACAGGCCATTCAGATAATCAAGAAGCAAGGAGGAGTCCTCACTGACTCGTTCCTCGACAGCGGTACTCGAAGTGTTACCCGGTGATGTTAAACCTTCCCATCACTGAAAATATCGTTATTTTTCCAGGCTTTCTCCTGGATAAGAAGCCCGGTGTGAACCAACCGAAACGCGTGGAGAACGCTAAGATTTTAATTGCGAATACTCCCATGGACACAGATAAGATTAAAGTATAGGAATTCTCTTTTTGCAGTAAAAAAAAACATAACTCAGTTTAGTGTTAAAGCTAACACACAATGGGCTAATTTAAACTCCCCCCTCTCTGCGTTAATAGGTATTTGGATCTCGCGTGAAGGTAGATTCCGTCGCCAAGGTGGCTGAGCTCGAGCTGGCTGAGAAGGAAAAGATGAAGGACAAGGTGGAACTGATTCTCAAGCACGGTTGCAACGTCTTCATCAACAGGCAGCTGATCTACAACTACCCCGAGCAGTTGTTCGCTGACGCTGGCGTCATGGCCATCGAGCACGCTGACTTTGATGGAATCGAGCGTCTGGCTCTGGTCACCGGCGGCGAGATTGTCTCCACTTTCGGCAAGCCGGAACTTGTCAAGTTGGGCCGCTGCGATCTTATCGAAGAGGTACAGTTGACTGATGAACCGCATTCTGAATTGGCTTAGTTGGAAAATGAGAAATCATTTTAAACATTAATATAGTATCAAAATGTGAGTAATAATATGAAGCGATAAGTGAACATAATTCAGATTTCGAAGTAAATTTTTTATGTCTCCTCCTGGTCTTGTTTCAAAGAGAGTTAACATTTATTAAAACAATAATATTTAATTAATAATAACAGTTTTTAATTTATATTTGACTTGTCTTTTACACAGATAATGATTGGAGAAGATAAGCTACTGCGGTTCTCAGGGGTCCCCCTCGGTGAGGCTTGCACCATCGTCCTGCGAGGCGCCACGCAGCAGATCCTCGACGAGGCAGAGCGTGCCCTGCACGACGCCCTCTGCGTCCTGTCGTGCACGGTCAAGGAGCCGCGCACCGTGTTCGGCGGCGGCTGCAGCGAAATGCTGATGGCTACGGCAGTGAGCGAACTGGCGGCCCGCACTCCGGGCAAGGAGTCGCTGGCCATGGAGGCTTTCACCCGAGCCCTCATGCAGCTGCCGACCATCATCGCCGATAATGCCGGCTATGATTCGGC
>JAIQCU010002642.1:0-10357 GCA_022114935.1 Leptestheria dahalacensis
CTATCTATCTATCTATCTATCTATCTATGTCTATCTATCTATCTATCTGTCTATTTATCTATCTACCTCTCTATCTACCTATCTATCTTTGTATCTATGTATTCTACCCATCTAACTATGCAACTATCTAATCTAACCTATTCATTAGTCGATCTACAGATGCATCGGCATGGTCTATCTATCCCGCATGTTTCGCCTTATGTCGTGAGAATGACGGTCTTTATAAATTATAAACTGTTGTTTGTATCGATAGAAGATGGGTTGATGCGAAGCAGGGGACACAACGGTCCCTTTTAATCTGTTGTAAACGCGTTGTCGTGGAAATGCGATCTGACCAAGACAAATGATGCGCGTTGCATTGCCAAAGAAGCCGCTGCGTGTTTAGCCTGCTAGAGACTTCGTTAGTTTTGCTTTCAGATATCAAGTCGTGGGAATTCATTGAAAAGAGGAACATTCTATTGTCTGTCCCGCAGTACTTCCACATCACAAAGGTTTCGTAAATGATCGGGGATTTAACTTAAGTTTAATGAACAGCAAGAAGCTTCCGGTTCTTTTAAACAATATTTCCCAGTACTACTCTGTGAGTGTATTCTAATTGTATCACATATCGTAATTTATAATCAGTATAATAACAACTAAAATAACATATAACTGTATCACGGTACAACATACACGCAGTACAATTTAAGGTTCTGATTATAAAAGTTGCTAAGTAAATAGCGTTTTTGTCTATCTATCTATCCCTGCGCGCAATTTGCAGGCAATCTATCTATCTACCTATCTATCTATCGGTCTAGCTATCTACATATCTGCCTGTCTATCTATCTATGTATCTATACATCTATCTGCCTGCCTGTCTGTCTGTATGTCTATCTGTCTATCTGCCTATCTGTCTATCTGTCTAGCTACCTACCTATCTGCCTATCTATCTATCTATGTATCTATACATCTATCTACCTGCCTGCCTGTCTGTCTGTCTATCTGTCTATCTGTCTATCTGTCTATATCTGTCTATCTGTCTATCTGCCTATCTGTCTAGCTACTACCTACCTATCTGCCTATCTATCTATCTATGTATCTATATACATCTATCTATCTGCCTGCCTATCTGTCTGTCTGTCTGTCTGTCTGTCTGTCTGTCTATCTGTCTATCTGTCTATCTGTCTATCTGCCTATCTTTCTAGCCATCTATCTGTCAGTCTATAATATCTATCTATCCAATCGTATAACTATCTATTTCTACCTACATATCTATCTACATATCTATCTACCTATATATCTACCTATATATCTATCTATACATCTACCTATCTGCCTATCTATCTATCCTACCTATGTCTATACCTGTGCTCATTTAGTTGCCTTATAACTTTAAACGGCTGCTTTCATGTCTATTGGCACGTTGAATTCGTCCGTAGTCCATCAAATCAAAGTTTGGGAAGATCGTGTTATGATTCAACGAGAATGTTAAAACACAACAACTGTATTGAAATTAACTTTCGGGTTAAAAGTATCACGGGTTAGATATTACTGAGCCAGATCTATACACACTCAGCATGGTACACAGTGTGCTATTTGCATAGAGACGGTTGCTGAAAAGTCATAACCGAAGGGATTTATTATTTGTGCTTCTCGTAAGGCATAAGGGCTTCGGAAGGAGGGGGATATCGTACCGCGTGCGCGAGGAATGTTTCGCGGCGGTAACCAAGAGAGCCGGAGCATATAGAGTCTGCAGTGAATGATGGCGTCCATTAGGCATGCAAATGCCTGCACAGCGTCACCAATGGCTGAAAATTTTATGTGACCCCAACCCCCAACCGGTTACCCCCTAAGTATTGGGACATACGAGTCGCTCTGCGGGGTTTATATTCCAGACACCATAACCATATCCATATTCAAATAGCAGCGCCACAAAGAAGTCTGAAACGTATCTCTCTCTCTCTCTCCATAAGCATATCTTTCATATATACACACACGATACACCCCCTTCACTTGCCTATAGGCACCTCCTTNCATCTATCCCATCTATCCATCTATCTATCTACCTACTTATCTATCTAGCTGTCGAGCTATCCATCTATCCATCTATCCATCTATCTATCTATCCATCTATCCATCTATCTATCTATTCAATCTATCTACCTACTTATCTATCCAGCTATCTATCCGTCCATCTGTCTATCTGTATATCTATCTATCCATACATCTAACTTATAGATCCATCTAGATTTAATTCAGCCTCTTAGTAAGAGTAGGGCGTCCACTTTATAACTGTTTGTTTGGTGTGCTGGAAGTTGGAAGATTACAACTATTTGTTCATGGGGTATTTCGAACTATATAGATGAGATGCGTTAAAAGAAGAACTGGCAACAGCGCTGCAGTTGTTGACGGTTACAAACTGCCACGAGGCGGGTTTAACAGACTCGCTGAAACGACTATCGACATTCTATGACAACAAGGGCATTTATCTTGTCTCCACCAACAGCGTGTTGTATATTGCCCCGTTTAAATGAAATCTATGGAAAGACCTATATATCTTGTGTAGAAGCATTAAATACGTCATTCGTTATAACAGGAACTATAACATAATATATATTAAATGAATTATTTATGTATAATTTGATTACATCATTCGATGGTATTATTTATATTAATATGATATACAACATGCTATTACATGTATCAAATGTATATACTGTAACATCATACAGATGAACCTTTATAGCTCATTATAATACCAGTATAAATCACTCGAAGCAGACGATTCACACTATAATAGGAGATAACTGCATACTAGTTTGATTTAATAGATTGCTGCAACTGACTGTTTCTTATGGTCTTGGTACATTTCAGAATGAACTAAGATTGGTCGATGACGTAATAGCAGACGATCAAGGTGAAGACGGAAAACGGAATGACGTCTACAAGTGTTTACCACTTCAACCTGATGCAATCCTCTTTGTATCTACCTTAACACTTAAATATTAGTTATTACATTGTATCAATGTATGATTAATTCCTGAACACATACACTTAATTTTTTAAGCATTTAGTTTATCACAATTGACGTGAAACTATGGTTAAGCATCAAATAGTAAAGAATAGAGCAATATGGCAACACCGCGAGTTGTGTTAGCAGACGACAATTGAAAAGAACAGTATACCATTTTGACTTTGTGTTAATTGCTAAACTGACATTTTGTAAAACGAACTTTGGTTAACTCGATGAATATAGGAAGGGAATGTTAAAAAAACAACTTGGCAACATGGCAGATCGACAGCAGACGAACTCTTGTTCCAAGCCTACAATGAACGGTTTCACGAAGCAGAGAGCATGTTAATGACATGATCATTTCACGTTTCAATGGCGCTTTAATTATTTCTATGCTGCCTCTCTATCTTTTGCACTTACATTGATTACACAGGTGTTGCGGAGAATGTGCAGCGTGGGCCAATACCCGCATTACGGCGATATTGAGCAATCAAGGAGAACTCGGAAGATTCTCCAAGCCCAAAGGCAACAACGATAGTAAATTTTCATTAGGCGACAGCGACGGTCGTGTCCTTTGACACTAGCCAAGAAATCAATTTTATTTAAAACCCCGTTTTTCCCTTTTTATAATCCAAGGATAAAATGCTATATATGCACAGATCCGCCATGCTGGTTTGTCATTGCAAGTGTAGTAATATTAGAATGAAATAACAATAATATAAATATCAAGGTATTCGAAAATGTTAAAATTGCCCCAACAAGAAGCCCATAGGTTGTTTCTCTAAGCTATTTTTCCTGCAGTTGATTTGTTATTGGTGTCTTGGCTATTATAATGGCTTCAAATTAGACCCTATTGTTGGGAACAAAATGGCTGCCATTCTTCTGCCTCATCTGCTTGATGGTCGTTCACCAAGGTTTTCTTTCTCATTTTTTAAATATAGTTTCGCCCAATTCGCCTCTTATTGTTATGCTCGTTCTAAGGGGCATAAATTCACCTCAATGATTCTATAATGGACAAAACGGAGGGGTCGATAACTTCCCTATAGATTGATAGATGGATAGATAGATGGATGGATGGATACATAGATAGATAGACAGATAGATAGATAGATAGAAAAGTAGATAGATGGATAGATAGCTAAATATATAGCTATATAGACAGATAGCTAGATAGCTAGAGATAGCTAGACAGATAGATAGGTAGACAGTTAGATACACAGACAGATAGATAGATAGATAGTTAGGTAGATAGACAGATAGAGAGATACAGATAGATAGATAGATAGATAGATAGATTGATAGATAGATAGATAGATAGATAGATAGATAGATAGATAGATAGATAGATAGATAAATAGATAGATAGATAGATAGATAGGTAGGTAGATAGAGAGAGATAGATAGATAGATAGATAGATAGATAGATAGATAGAGATGATCAGAATCGGCTTCTACTTGTATTTTCCTTCTTCTTAATCTTGTAAAAATAACGGATAGTGAATTGAATTTCATTTTGCCTAAAGAGAAGTAGAAAGAGAAAAAGCTTTTTGGTGAAGTCAGCCACGCGAGAGCTTAAATGGACACGTGACAAAGAGCTGACCATTTCAAGAACCTGCCAGGTCAAAGGTCAGATCTTGATTGTTGTCCTTCACTGTGTTCAGCTCCGGTCCCCGCCTAAACAAGTTCTTTAAAAAATTCAAAAGAAATACAAATTATTATAATTGAATTAGTATACAGAAGAGTATTTACAGTTACAATATTATTATATTGAGCAATTATTTGATCTCAGATATAGGGATGTCGGATGTCGAATCGACTTGGAATCGACTTGATTCGACTCGCGATTTTGAAGGCTCGACTGAAGATCTGACTCGACTTATCGACTCAAGTCGGCCTAATTGACTCGACTCAACTTGACGTTGGCCCGTATTTTATCGACTTTGATTCGACTCGACTTGAATACTCAAGGCCTTCGATTCGACTGGACCCGATGTTGGCCTGCATATCTTCGACTTTGACTCGACTCGACTTAATCTTGGCTGCGTATCGTCACCTTTGACTCGACTCGACTTGAATACCAAGGCCGTCGACCCGACTCGGTGTTGGCCTGTATGGCTCGACTCGACTCGACTTAATAACAAAGCCGTCGACTCGACTCGACTCGATGTTGGCCTGCATATCATCGACTTTGAGTCGACTTTGACTCGATTCGACTTTAATACAAAGGCTGTCGACTCGACTGGGGTCGTTGACTTCACTAGTCAGATACAAACCTGGTAATTAATAATAAGCATAAACTTTAAACTTACAAGTTAATGATATCTACATTAAAAAAACATATTACAATATACATCTATAGAGAAATACGAGATAAAGCAGTATTAAAGTAATTGGTCAAGTTACCTGTAAATGCATGTAAAAACTGAATTACAAATAATTCTATTGTTATGTGATTGTGTTAGATAATTGAAAGTTCCTGCAAGTACAGTTGTTTGAACAGTGATACCATGAATGTTATCGTTATAACAGAACGTAATTTAAGTTAATACGGCAGTCATCATGGATATCGGTTATAGTAGATAGATGAGATAGGTAGGTAGATGTATATATAGATAGCTGACTCGACTTGACGTTGGCCTGCATATGACCGACTTCGACTCGACTCGAGTACCAAGGCCGTCAACTCGACTCGATTCGACGTTGGCCTGCATATCTTACACTTTGACTCGACCCGACTTGACGTTGGCCTCTATATTATCGACTTTGACTAGCCTCGACTCGAATACCAAGTCGACTCAACTCAACTCGATGATATATAGACAGTTATGATAGATAGACAATAAGGACTATAACTACTCATACATTTTATTAGTCATATAAAACTATCATTGCTTCCTTTACAGGTTAATTTACACATTAACATCAATAATGTTTTATACGTTACCTAATAAAACTTTACGTAGACAATATCCAAATATTAATATATAGATTGGTTGTCAATGAATGAATAGATTATTTAATATTATGAATATATAATTATATACATATATATACTTTAGCGAAGCTGGTTTGGTTGAACGGTTTTGAGGCCTCGTATTTGTATACACACATTCGAAATGGCGTGGCTTTTAAGATGGACGCGTCTGATAAAGTTACTCAGCGAAAAATCCAACTGACGGATTGTCATCCGTACATATCCAGCAGGCAAGTATGTTTCAAGGGGACCCGCTTCTTCTTTCTCCTTTCACTGTCTTTTACCAAATAATTTGATATAACCTTCACATTAAGATAAAACTCGTATAGGATTATAATCATCTCAACATAAACGATTACTATCGTTCATCGAAACATTGGGAATAGCGCAGTTAGGAATTGAAATCCATCACGATTATTCCCATCGTTTAACGCGTGTTTGCTTGGCATTAAGAGGCTCCATAAATTCTAATTCTGTATTAAAGAAAAACAACAATAATTTATTAGGATTTTTAGGAAGAAGCAGGGGACGCCAGAAAGGTTCACCGCGGCGCGTCTGTATCTCGGCCCCGCCGGGTCCTCCACTGCGCAGATCCCGCGGATTTTTTATGAATCGTAAAACTGGCAATGCTGGCATATAGACGTACAGAAATAACATTTTACGACATTTTCTCACCCGCTAGCTTTTGAAAAAATTGATTTCAGATTACATGTATTATAGTCATTAACATTTTTCTGTGTTGGAATATTAACAGTCTTAACAAGGATAATGTCGCATCACGTGGTCTGTATTTAAGGACGTTTGTACAATGACGTAACGGTCACGTGAATGATTGACTTTTATGCGGGCGATTTTAAATTTAATTCGCTTCATGTCATGGTTAAACCAGAAGAACGTATAACCTTGACATGTTAATTTGAACAGAAATTACGACGGAGAAATCGCCATTTTTGAGTGGGAAAGGATGCGAGTAGCTGACCGCCAGCCCGTCAAGATGGCGGACGCTTGACATGGATGAGCCCTAATGCGATCAACAGAGGAACACGAAGAATTTTAATCTTTTTTTTTAACTTAGTTAGAAAGTTAATGAATATATCGCTATACTTGTAAACGAGGGCGAAATACAATTCAAGGGCGAAACTGACTACTGGGGCGAACCGAGCGTCTCAGTTGTACCGATCGGCTTATTATGTGAAAAGTGACAATGGTTTACTTGCGTGAAATATGCTGGGAATGGGCGATTGGGGCGATGGGGCGAGAAGGGGTAAAGGGGCGAGAAGTGAAATCGGGTCGACATTAACGACTGGGGCGACTCTTAGTACAATGATGCAAGCTGTCTAAAACGCTTCGCACTTTTGTGAGATCATTGAGGAAAATTGCAAACACGCGTTTATGAATAGTGCAGTAAGGGCGAGTTTGTTAAAAAGGCGAAATTGGCTCTCTATTGGGGGCGACCTGAACATCTCCGTTATACTGATTGGCGTGATAAGTGATAATGGTGGTTTAACTGAGTCAAATCTGTTGTAGGGGGGGGGGGCGAGAGGGGCAAAAGGGCGACAAGTGGCTTGAGAAGTGGGGCGAGAAGGTGGCGACATTAACTGGGGCGAGTCTTAAAATAATGCCGCATACTGTAGTTAACGTCTAGCACTTTGAAAAATCATTTAGGGCGACTCTGAAAACATGGTTAAACATAGTGCAACAAGGGCGAATCGGACAAAAGGGCGTAACTAACAAGAGGGCGAAATGGGCTATTTACTGTAAGTAACATCTTTGCTGGTCACTTGTTTAAAGTTCTTATTCTCTTACCCAGGGCCAGATATTCAAATAATAGGGCGAAATGGCGAACATGGGCGAAGTGAACAACATCTAGGGCGAAATTTCTTAATTTCTATTATATACTATAACAGTTAAGGCGTCTTAAATTAAACTTTACCACGGAATGTTGGTTTGTTTTAAAATAGCAAAGTAGGAAAAGGGCCGATTTTTACGAGCAGGGGCGAAATCAACGCAATGGGGCGAAATAACTTTCCCTTAGGGCAATATGATGAATCCAGTGAATAAGACGTCTTACTTCTCATTAGAAACGAACTTGTAAGGGCACACTGAAATCTCTATGTAAAGGTAGGGCCAGACGACGTGGGGCGAAATGGCGAAAAGGGGCGAAGTGAACGACCTGGGGCGAATCACTTTTCTTAAAAGGTTCTAATCTGATTACGGAATTAGACGTTGTCCTTATCAAAACAAACATAGATATGGTCATAGAGGGGCGAAGTTAGCTTAATAGGGCGAAGTTACGTTACCGAGACGAGATAACTTTTACAAAAGGCAAGTATGATGAAACGGGTGGTTAAGAAGTCTTACTCCTCATTAGAGAAAAACGGTTCGCGTGGAATGTAAAGGGGAACTGAAATTCCTATATAAATAGAGGGGTAGACATCTGGCGAAGTTGGCCGTAAGAAGGGCGAAGTGAACGATTTAGGGCGAAATTTCTAGCAGACGGGCGTAGTTAGTACCAGAGAGGGGCGAAGTTAGCTTATCAGGGCGAAGTTAAGTTACCGAGCCGAGATAACTTTTACAAAAGGCAAGTGTGATGAAACCAATGCTTAAGACGTCTTACTCCTCATTAGACACGGAAAAAGGTTCGCATCTGGAATGTAAAGGGGGGGAAGAGAAATTACTATAAAATAGGGGGATAGAGATTGAGGGGGGGGGGGCGAAATGGTCAGGAAGGAAAAGGGCGAAAAATTTGCTGGTCACGTTGGAAGACCGTGTCGCCCCGTGGGGGGTGGTCAGTAGGAGGTCAGCCGAAATCTGCCGGGTCCCTTTTTAATCGTTCTTCGGCGGCGACTCGTTCAAAAGCGACAATTGATTGCGTCGAAAATTCTGATTATTGTTAGCTCCCTCAACTTTTCAGCCCAGGTTGTCCACCTCCCAGCCACCTAGTGGCACGTCCTTCCGTCATTAATTAAACTCTCCCTTTTTTGTAATTTTTTTTCCCAAATGAATAATTAAGTAATTAGTTTATTATTATATCTGTTCAAGTAATAATTTGTTTATTATTATCATTATTACTATTTCACAGATATAAAGGGCCTTTTTAGCAGAGGGGATAAAAGAAATAACTGAAATGGCTCTTAAATGAAAGGTGTCATGCACCATGATTTGGGAGGAGTCTTGTGGTTTTTGTTGATTTTTTTTTGTTTCTAGATTTTCCATAGTTTTTTATTTTCAACTAGAAAAAATAACCTATGTCTGTTTTCCTGTCCCGAATGGTTCTTGAAACGACGTGAAGGGAGGGAACATTGACAAAGAAATGCTTTTGGTTGCACGCAATGCCATTGGAAAAGGTGTGCTGCCCAAGGAATCCCGCATCACAAAAGGCGTGGTTTGTATTCTTGATTTTTTTTTTGTGTTCGTCCCTGTTGGTAATTTTATTTCTATTTTTTTATTTTATCGTCGTGGTTATTTTGGCATTAATTTTTCGGCCGGCGTATAATTTGATTGCCTCGAGAGTGGCACAAATGAGAAGCCATTACATTCCTTGTTTGAATTAATTAAGAAACAGGAGGGAAAAACTGAGATACGGTGTTACAGCTCACTTTCTAGAAATAGATAGATAGACAGACAGATAGCTAGGTGGAATGTATATATAGGTAGATAGATAGAAAGATAGATAGATGGATAGATGGATAGATGGATAGATAGATAGATAGATAGATAGATAGATAGATAGATATATAGACAGATAGATAGATCGATAGATAGATAAATCAGATAAAGAGATAGATAGATAGATAGGTAGACAGATAGATAGACAGAACAGACAGATAAACAGAATAGATAGATAGATAGATAGATAGATCGATAGATAGATGAACAGATTGATAGATAAAGCTATAGATCGATAGATAGATGGATAGATTGATAGATAAAGAGATAGAGATAAATAGATAAATAGATAATACATAGATAGTTGAATAGATAGGCAGATAGATCGTAACAAGAGTAACAAATATAAACTCGTTTTAATATTGCGCAACAGCGTTCAAAACGCTCGACTATAGAAACCGAGAAATCCGACAACCCTGGACGAGGAGTCTACGATGGCCGCCGGCGTTTTATTGAGTTTCTGCCGTACTGCTCGTTGAATGAGTCGACTAAAGAATTTATAACGGCTCAGGTCATAATTCATACTTTTGCATTCGACGGTCGGGGGAAAGCGCAACACCACATGTGAGAGTTATTGACCCGTTTCTTTTTAACACACCTTCATTAGACCATTTACACTCGTAATGGATTTACTGCATCAATCAAACGCAGCAGACGACGACCCCTTTTCCAACATCATTACTGTGTAGTCGACTTTCAGATTGGCTCGAAAATATTATACA